>CM077158.1:190573028-190853644 GCA_039583875.1 Platanthera guangdongensis | reverse complement strand
TCGAGGATCGATAGCATCAAGGTGACATGACAAAGAGAAGGGAACCTCATTCTCCAATGGGATATAATCCTTTGTGCATGCGGGGAGTTTGAGTGGCGGTATTTTATAATCCAGATCCATGCTTCTGATCACTGGTGCAGGATTCTACTCAAGGTGTTAACCTTTTTGATGAGTAACCTGCCTCTGATACCACTTGAAAGTCCACCTAGTGTCAGCTATGTGCACCTATGGGGGGGAATAGGTGACGAGTAGCGCTTTTGCGGAATTTACGAACGTACCTGCACAATAAAAATAAAGAGCACAGCACACAGAATACACAGGCAATTTATAGTTGTTCCCCGACTTGGGTACATCCACTTTCCCCCTTCGACCTATCTCCCCAACAAGGGACGACTCGGTCACTTCTCCAACGGGATTGAAATCCAATCCCTGCACTAACGGAAGGAACACTTCCACACGTGAGAGTCAACACTCCCACAAAACGGGTTGCACCCAACCCTTACAACACGGAACAATCGTTCCTTTACAACAAAAGTAAATATGGAATATACACGAGATACAAACTTCGTTTGGAGACTACGGTGTTCCTCTTCGTTCGACGACGTGTTCGTGAAGTCAACGAAAAGTCTACAACCTTGGTCTCTCTTGGAAAGGATCTTCCCAAAGCCGGTGGCGGCAATCCGAGCGGCGGCTTGGTTCGGGATCGACGGCAACTACGATGCGCGGCAGCAGTACTTCTGAAATCCAATCTTCGTTGCAAAGCAAACTAGGTCTACCAACGGTCACTCTAAGATCGGTCGTCTCGATCGATTCGGACGGGGGAGTTTTTCCCGGTCAACAAATCGAGAGACAAGGGATCTCTGGATAGACACGTGAGACTCAAGCTTTGTTAAGCTTCTGTCGCCGGAGATCACTAAGGAATCTCGATTGTTGACGGCGACCAACTTGCCCGAGCACGACGGCGGCGGCGGAGAGGAATCGCGATATTAGGGTTTCATCGTGGCTCGGTTTCTTTCTCTTTTCTCCGTGGTTTTACTGTTCAAAATACTGGAATATATATATTGTAGATAACTCCAATATGACCGTTTGTGGGACCCACACTAGAAATCCCTAAGTCCGGTTCAAACTAGTCCAGAGGCAGAATCTGGTCCAGCAGCATCCTGAGAAAACGCTAAGTGAAAATCGGCGAGAATCGCAGGCGATTCTCGACGAATCGGCGAGAATCACCAAGTGATTCTCGACGATTCGTCGAGAATCGTTAGTGATTCTCGTCGAATCACTTATTGATTCTCAACGAATTTCACTTTGTATACATGAGCTGCTTGGCCACCGGTTCGGCGAGAATCACTAGTGATTCTCGCCGAATCTTACTTGGTACCGTTTTGAGGTAGCCAGAAGGAGTCGGCGAGAATCACTAATGATTCTCGTCGATTCGGCGAGAATCACTAGTGATTCTCGTCGAATCAGCGAGAATCACTTGATGATTCTCGTCGAATCGGCGAGAATCACTTGGTGATTCTCGTCGAATTTTCCTTGGACGAATTTTCGTCTTCCACCCTGGAGCTGCTCCTTGACCCATCCATGCTCCTTGTCTTCTCTTGCATATGAACGGCCCTGTACTTGAAAGTAAGTGCACTTCAATAGAGAGAGTACACGTCGTCCAACACACTGATCTGCTCAACGAGGGATTACGTCTTGCAGACCCGTGTATATTGACCTACTGCACCCTGACATTGGTGTGCACTTAGCGTGGAGGAGCTGCAAGTACAACTTAAGATGTTTCATCAAATACATTGTGAATTCATCTTAGCTTGACAGGTGGCTTCCTCAAATCTAGGTAATCGTGGATACAATACCCAACAGAGGTTCCAAAAGAATTTGCTCGACTATCTCTAGGAATTTCGCTCACCTGGACATTAAGACTATTCGACCGGGCTCTCGTCCGACGAAGGATTTCTCTTAATGCCCGCAGTACACTAAGAACCCCGCTATTGGGTGGGGAAGCCAATTTGGTAGAGTTAGTGCGCCTCCTCTCTTGAGGGTTAGTGCGGAACTCTCTTTACCCAGGGGTGATCAGTCTATACGCACGGCCTCTCGGCTAGCTAGCGTATGGATAACGGAAATAGAGCCTACACATCGATATGTGGTTCTACGCGTCGTTAACCTGAGGTAAATCTTAAGTTTTTAATTAAATAGAAAAATAAGACCTTTAGTTATTTAATACATTTTTTATACTCCAATGCTCTTCGATACCGCGGGATAAAAGCGATTAGCCACTCATCGGAATGGGGATAGCTTATGAGTTTGGTTAGGCGAGCATTCTAAACTATTCGCTGAAGGATTATAAAGAAAATAAGAAGAAAAAGCAAGATAACCTAATATTAGAACAGTTACTACAAATAAATGCACTCACACTCATCCAAACACATAATAAAGAGATAGAAATAAAACTTAAGTTACAAGTAAGCGAAAATTGCATAATTGAAATTGCAAGTCCCACTCAAATAAGTGGGCGGGAAATATAAGCTGAAAATTTACAAGTCCTACTCAAACGAGTAGGACTGAAATGAAAGCAAGACCTACTCAAATGAGTAGGCGGAAATAAATGCAATTACAAGTCCATCTCAAATATTTACAGGGAAATAAAGTCCGGTCATTTAACTCCTAGCGAGTAGGCGGAAGATAAAAACCAGCCATTTAACTCAAATGAGTAGGCGGTAAATAAAAACTGAAAATGACATGTCCTACTCAAACGAATAGGAGGGAAATAAAGTTCGGTCATTTAACTCCTAGCGAGTAGGCGGAAGTAAAAACAACAAGTCCTACTTAAATAAAATCCAACCATTTAACTCAAATGAGTAGGCAGAAAATAAAAACACACAAGTCTTACTTGAATAAAATCCAGCCATTTAACTCAAATGATTAAGCGGAAAATAAAAACACACACACTTGTTGAAATTAAACACACACACACACACACACACACACACACACACGACAGAAAATGAAATACTCAAACTGCAGAAAGTAAATACTCACACTTGCAAATCCTACTCAAATGAGTAGGTGAAAAATTAAAGATACGCCATTTAACTCTTAACGAGTAGGCGGAAATAAATACGCACACGCACACACTCTACATAATTGGAGAAAGCAATAAACTTATCTCATACACGCACGCACGCAGGCGAAAAAATTAAGAAAAATAAAGTTGTCGAAAAATTAAAACAACTGTATTTTTACCGCTAGAATGCCGTATAAATGCATAAAAAGACAAAATAAAAATTGTTTGAGCAAATAGTTTTCAAATTATGGTGAGAAAAACAAGTGCTTGAAAAATTAAAACGTTTGCATATTTATCGTTAGATTTTGACAGAAATGCATAAAAAGTGAAGATAAAAATTGTTCGAGCAAAAATATTTTTTATGTAATTTCTAAAATCAAAGTTTTTGAAAAACTAAAATAACGCTTGATTCATTCTTATATATTTGTAAAAGAGTTTAAAAAGTAGCAGAAAATGAAAATAAAAATCCTAAGTCTAACCAATTTTGATAAGAAAAACGGCTATAGTAACGGCTAGAAATTTTTATAAAAATGAAAATTAGGCAAACAGTTTTTCATTTTAAAGTATAAATTTTGCAATTTTAACTCATACACGCATGCACGCCATATGAAAATGAAAACAAAAGCACATAAGATTGATGAAAAGGAGGTCATCAGAGATAATTCAGAGCATGTAAGGAGGAAAAACTAACGATTTTTATTACAAAATAAATTGATTACAAGTGCCTAAACAAACAAAGTTAAGAAGGGGGAAGGGGAAATAAAGTCCTTACATAGCACTAAGCAAGCTCCAAACGGCAGCCCTTGTCAACAAAATTGTTCAAAAATTTGGAACACTTAACTCATACAGCAGCTGCCCTTTTATAGGCAAAAATTTCCAAGTCCACGCCATCCGACACAGGCGTGTCGGGAGGGCGTGTCAGCACTACTTATCAGTAGATTTCGGTGGTCTATGGTGATTTGACATTGCGGCTGAAAACGTGGCGGTCACGCCCCCGGTCACGGGCGTGACGTTGGGCGTGTCGGCTTTATTTATCATCAGAATTCGGCGATTTGACGGCATTGTTGACTTCGGGAGGTCCACGTGGCAGTCACGCCCCTAGTCACGGGCGTGACCCAAAGTACACGGGCGTGACGGGGAGGTTGAACTGGGCGTCGTTTGCATCGAAAGTCGTCGGCGGCAGTTTGTCGGGCCAGGTGGAGGAGTACACGCCCGGGTCGCATCTTGACACGGGCGTGTCGGGTTGAGTCGACGATCGTCGAGAGTAATTTCGTCGAGATGGAGTCGTGATCATCGACCGGAATGACATGGGCGTGTAGAATCATTGAACACGGACGTGTCCCTGTCAGCTCAACGAACGTCGAGTGCAAAACGTCGAGCTTGCTGGCACGGGCCTAGAACACGGGGCGTGTCCTTGGATACGGGCGTGTGTCCAGGCGTGTCACATGATTTTCTTCAAATTCGCTAATTTCACGGAAAATTGACGTGTCACGCCCTTATCACGGGCGTGACCAACAGTAAACGGGCGTGACACATGATTTTTTTGGTAAAATTTTGAAAATTTCTGAAAATTTCTGAAAAATAAAATAAACTAAGTTAGCAAAATATATACAATAAAAGGAGCATTTTATTAAAAAATTGAACCTAAAACAACAAAAGAAAATGAAAACTACTTAAATAATTAACATGAAAATAGGTATATTTATAACTCATCAACAACTGAGTATGAGTGGCACTTCGATATTTTCGTCCATATCTAGAATAACAAAATCGGCAGGAAATATAAACTTATCTACCTTAACCAATACATCCTCTACTATTCCTCTAGGGTAATTAACTGATCGATCTGCTAGTTTAATACTCATTCTAGTTGGGCTAAGTTCTCCTAAACCTAGTTTTAAATATATTTTGTAACGCATTAAATTTATACTAGCTCCTAAATCCGCTAAAACTTTATTTACTTGTAAATCACCGATTAAACATGGAATTAAAAATGAACCAGGATCCTTAAGTTTTTGTGGTAATTTATTTTGCAAAATAGCGGAACATTCTTCACTAAGTGTTACTAAAGATAATTCCTCTATTTTCCTTTTATTTGAGATTAAATCCTTAAGAAATTTAGCATACTTAGGCATTTGAATAATTTTGGAAAAAGATAAATTGACATGTAATTGTTTAAACATAGATAAAAATTTACCATACTGTGCATCCATGCACTCCTTGTTACGCTTTGCTGGATATGGTATTGCTGGTTGATACTCCATTGGTTGCACGTTCATCTCGCTCGGTCCTTCGCCGCTAGACTCCTCTTGGGGTGCTTCTTTCGTAGGCCTTTGGTCTTGTAACTCCTTTCCGCTCCTTAATTGAATGGCTTATGCATGCTCCCTCGGGTTTGTCTCAGTATTTCCCGGAAGTGTTCCTTGTTGCCTTTCAGATACCATCCTTGTGAGCTGACCAATCTGATTATCCAAATTACGAATTGAGCCCTCTTGATTTTGGAAATCTACATCGGTAGTTTGCATGAACTTGGTAAGTACATCTTCCAATGTTGGCTTCCTAGGCTCCGGTTGTTGTGGTTATCCAAACACAAGTTGCTTCCCTTGATTTCCTTGTCCTCCCCAATTGAAATTGGGGTGGTTCCTCCATCCAATATTATATATAGAACTATACGGGTTATTTGCTTGGTTAAAAGGAGGTCTGATGTTGTTGCCCATATAGTCAACATGTTCTTTCACATGAGTTTCACAACCCGGCATTCCACTAAATGAAGGGTCCCATTATTGAGGTACCATGGAGGGTGATGTTAAGGAAAGGTTATCCATCTTTTGATGAAGCTTCTCCACTTGAATGGCTAAGGCAGAAACAACATCTTATTCATACATTCATGCAGGCTTAGTAGGCTTTTGTCTCACGGTAGTCCATTGATAGTTGTTCATAGCCATGTCTTCTATCAACTGCTGAGCCGCTTCAGGTGTCTTGTTGTTCAAGGTGCCTCCACTAGCCACATCGATTATCTGTTTAGTGGTTGGACTGAGACCATTGTAAAAATTCTGAATCTGAAGCCATGAAGGTACAACATGGTGGGGACATCTCCTTAAAAGGCCCTTGAATCGTTCCCATGTGTCGTACAACGAATTAGATTCCAATTGAACATACGTAGAGATGTCATTCCTTAGCTTTGCAGTCTTCGCCGATGGAAAATACTTCATTAAAAACTTCTCAACTATCATATCCCAAGTAGTAATCGACCCTCTAGGTAATGAGTTCAACCACTGCTTCGCCTTATGCCTTAGTGAAAACGGGAACAATCTTAATCGAATAGCATCATTGGAAACACCATTGATCTAGAATGTGTCACATATCTCCAAGAATCCGGCAAAGTGTGTGTTAGGATCTTCATCTTGCAGACCATCATATTGGACATATTGTTGAACCATCTGTATAACACTAGGCTTCAATTCGAAATTATTGGTGACTATTGATGGTCTAACGATGCTCGACTCAATTCCTTGGAGATTAGGTCTAGCAAAGTCAGACATGGTTTGCTCGTTCTGGTTTGCCATGCTATCTAAATTTTCTGGATGATGCTCTCCTTGGTTTACTGTTTCCTCTTCTGAAAGTCCGTTTGAGCTATTAGTGGTATTAATTCCCACGTCCCTTTGGTTAGTATTATGAATAACTTGCTCTAGGTCAGGGTGAAATGGTGCTAGCCCAGAATTTCTGCCCCTGGTCATAGACTAACAGACTACAAAACAGAGATTAAGTGATATAATTATTCCATAAACTAATTTACAGTTATATGTTAATAAAAAATAATTGGTAGATTAATAAAGTTTATGATTTCAAAATATTGAAAACGTTCCCTGGCAATAGCGCCAAAAACTTGATGATTATTTTTGTAACAAGTAATAACTTGATGCGGATTCATTCTACACTCTAGTATAAACTATGTAGAAGGGCATAAGCTAGATTGATTTAACTTTTAGGCAAGTGCACCTATCAATCATAGTATAGGATAAATCTACATCTCGTGTCGTATTCCACGGGGTCCTTTCAAATACTCGTACTCACCCTCACTCTATTATCATTCATATAATTAAAACTGATTTTTAACCTAAATTAAACTAACTATGACTACTTGGATAAATAAACATTAGAAGATTACAGATGATAAAAAGCCAAAAATCTAAGAGCATTCACATGAATATAACCACGCATTAATTCAATTCTATGTAATCAGGTAATAATAAGATTATCAAATTTGTGTATTGTAAGGGTTAAACATTTATCAAATTCTCTCTCGAGCAATTCAAAATCTAAACCTAAGTTAGTAAATTTTCTCTCGAACAATTTACAACACTCAAATTTGCATTAAAGTAAAGTACCCTATATAATACATAAATTCATGAAATCTTATCTCTAAAATACCATGAATCCATTTATATGTGCCATAATTATCCAATCGACATATCTCTCGATCATGTAAATTGAAATGTAAAGAGAAATAGCACCTAAATATGAACATATGAACATCATCACAACTTTCCAATTTCTCGATCTAAAAATTTGGGATTCAAGTAAAGCAAATAATAAATTCATAACTAGGATAATTCTCTTTATTTGAAGATCTACATACAAATAAAATACCACAAATTTAATGAAAACAAGATGATACATGATTACAAAATTGTTCAAATTAAAGTCTCATGGGAAATAAAAGATAAATAAAGTTAGATCACCAAGAGAAAGGAAAGATTAAGAGAGATACATGAAAGATTAAACGCATACAAAAATCTCCTTCAAATCCTCCTTCTCTTGGATGCTCCACTTTCGTGCTCAAGAAGTTCTCCCAATGAAAATGATCCAAAAGTACCTTCTAATTTTTCTACAGGTTTTTATAGTCTCCTAGCAAACAGGGTCGGACACGGGTTCCAACACGGCCGTGTCACAGGCCGTGTTGGCGGTTCCAGGGCGGTTCCACACGAACAGGCGTGTCTGGTAGTGGGCCGTGTCAAATGACATGGGTACGGACATGGCCGTGTTGTTCTTCGCACACGGGTTGGTTGGGAGCCAAAGTTGGATTTATGCCGAAAAGGATACGGGTAGGAACACGGGCGTGTTCCCACCCGTGTGGTGCTCTGTCTTTTTCCTTCCATTTCTTCTGTTCCATCCCGGTTAGGACACGGGTAGGAAACACGGGCGTGTGCCTACCCGTGTGTGCCTCATTATTGTCCTGTCAACAGCCATGTAGAATCCACGAACTCCTCTGTTTGCTCCAAGACTTCGAGCTCCACTGGTTAGCATTACCTATATTAGAAAAATAAAGGAATAAATAGACAGATTAATACATGAAATAATAGAAACTCCTAAATGTGCTCTTCTACTCATGATAAAGCAAATTCATAACTATTCTCGCAAAATTACTGCATAGGGAGGAAGAAAATAGTGGACATGATTACAATTATGATAGTAAAAAGACTATCATAATTGTACTCATCAGAGGCCGCCCCGCTCGGCCACGCTGGAGGTCGAGGAAGGGGGCGGCCAACCCCTCGGCCGCACAGGCGGCCGCTTCCTCGGCCGGGGCCTGCATGGCGAATGAGGGCAGGCGGTCGGAGTCTGGGGAGGACGCCGGCCTCCCGCTTCCGGCGAGGTGGTACACATGGCGGTTTGCCTAGTACCCGTGATGGGATCGGTGCGCGAGGGATCGAACGATGTGATCGCGTGCGCGGTCAATCTCATGATCCCTCTTCTTTTTGAGGTGGAGATCATGTGTGTATGGTTATGTGCACACCTAATCTCTATAAAATGGGGGTCATCCCGAACAGGACTAATTTTCTTTTATTCTATCATAGTCTAAAAAAACACTCTGTCAAAGAGGGAAAATTTTTTGGCGAGTCAAGCGTACATAGAGCTATGCAGGCTTGACATATTGTTTTGCTCTAAATCACTTATTTTGATTTCAATTTTAAAAAAACAAATTACAAAACATTAATGTTCTTATTTTTATGTTTATTTTAAGTATTATATTACTCATATTCTATACATAACCGAAAAAAGTACAGCTGTAATTTCAGGCATTACGGCTGTATCATGACATTATGGTCTTAAAATGAAATTACGGCTGTATTATGATCGTAACGTCATATTACAGCTGTAATGTATGAAATTACGGCCGTAATGTTTTCAGCTATGATCATAATATGGGTAATATAGTACTTAAATTAAGCATAAAAATAAAGCATTTATATTGGCAGCCACACTTTAGATATTGCCAACCCAACTAAAATAAAAAAAACACCTTAAAAACAACCTCTAATAGGGGCCCAAAAGTTTCCTCCCATTTTTTTATTTTCTCGAACCCTCGAACCCAGCCTCCCAGGATACCCGCGATATGCGCCCCTCCCGATTCCGTTTGTCGTCTGTCGTCGACAACCTCCGGTGGAGACCATTTTCCTCCGGCGAACTCCTCTGGTCGTTTCCTTGATATGTCCTTATTTTATATTAAGGGTATTTATGTAATTACCCAAGCTATGATCTTATAAATAGTGGAGCTCAGTTTATGGTTAGGGGATGTTGAAAACTGTATGTGATTGAGGTGTTGTGTTGGTGGCTGCTACGGAAAGAGTCCCTTGCACCTCCTTCTGATCTGTTCAGGTCATCGGCCTTAGGATCGTGTATCTGTTGTGATTTCGATTTTGTGTTCTTGCTATTATTCTTACAGTCAATCCAGTGAACTGTTCGTTGTTCGGTATATTCTGCCATCCAACGGCTCTTTGAGAATCGGGACCACCAGTAGTTGGTAACTGCAACATTGCTTTTTCATTAAATGCAGTACAATAGGCAAGCGGCGCCATTTGTCGTGTGTTGTAGACTTCCCGCAACATTTGAATTTCTGCTGACGTCAGCACCTGTGGACTCAGTCAAATTCAGAAAATTCAACATAGGTGTTGAGTCAAGGCTTGTCACTCTACGCCAAAACACTTAACCAAATTTTCTGCAGCACCAGTCATTGAGTGATCAGTCATCACTCAACGAATATAGACTTTTGTGTTCTAACTGATTAGGCGCTGAGTGAGCCTTCCTCACTCAACGCATTTGGACATAGCTGATTTTCTTTGAATGGAGGCATTAAGTGATGCTTCTACACTCAATGCATTCTACCTTAGCTCGCCAACTTGATGAGGCATTGAGTGAACAACTTTCACTCAATACTTCTATACTTAGTTGAATTTTTTCTTGAGTTGGCGTTGAGTGAACTGCCTTTACTCAACGCTTCTGGACTTAGACAGATTTTTTGTCTGCTTCTTATGGGGCTCTGTTATCACTCTGTTCTGTCGACGCTTCCTTCTTGAGTCGTTGAGTGAACTGTCTTCACTCAACGCTTCTGAACTTAGCCAAATTTCTTGGCAGATTTTTCTATGGCTTTTTCTGCTTGGGCTTTACTCAACACATATGTCTCTGGGCATTGAGTGAGCCTTCACTCGACGCTTGTGGACTTAGGCAGGGTTTTGCCTTGCCAATGTTGAGGCTTTGACTGTCTAGTTTTTACTCAACGCTTTTGGCTATCTGGCGTTGAGTGAACTGACTTCACTCAACACCTCTGAATTTAGATAGATTTCTGTCTTGTCAGCATTTTTCCTTGTGTCCACTTGTCATTGTTACTTAGACCACCTATCTAATCAGTGTAACAAGTGACCATCTGTATTCATAGAACTTAAAACGTGCATCAAATATAAATATGTGTATACCATTGTCCTGTAGACCTTCTTCAAATCTGGAACATTAGGAACAACGGACCCAACATCGCCTCCTTGCGCGCACTAGTGCACATCTCTTCCTTGCGCACTCCCATGCACATCCACTTCCTTGCACACTCTCGCGTGTATCGCCTCCTTGCGCGCCCATGTGCAAATCTCTCCCCTGCTCTCTCCCGCTTGTGTTGCCCCCTACGCACTCTAGTGTAACACCTCCATCTGTTGCATGACATATAATAAAAGGTCCGGCCGGGGCCCAACACCATATGCCACAAACAGGAGGCGAATTTACAGGTTAATATCAGAGTTGTGCATCCTAACACAAAGCATTTTAGTGGAAGCTTTTACGTTGATTGAACTCAGCTCATTAGAATGTCCACAATATATAAACCAACATTTATATATATCACACCACGACGGAATGTTATACAATTACACAACAAGCTTGGTCTTATGGCCTTACAATTAAGCTTAGCACATATAGCTTCCATACATCGGCACGAATGTCGGCCACACATGAACAATAACTCATATACACTTCTTTGGCCTTCTAGGGACAGCATAGCAGCAGCGGCAGCAGCAACAACATCAAGGGCTTCAGCCCCTATTCCCGCTCGTCTCTCCTGCACCTGCACAGGACAGTCCACCGCAACGGTGGCAAACAAAGCAACGGTCAGCGTTCAGCTGACCAATTTATAACAATCCTACCCCTTACCCGGGGTAGTGGCATTTTTTGCCTGCAGGCATAGCATTTACAAGCAGATATAGCACACAATGTGTGCTCATGCACAATTCGCAAATCACAAACGTCGCCCTCACGGCCCGACGTTCCGTGCACTCAGGGCACATTATTGGTGTACCGGATAAACCAGTTTCTCACTGCCATTCAGGCCTGAAGACCAACGACAAACTTAAGCATTTTGCTCCATGGCTGTCAGCTGGAGACTTAGTCTTATAACGACCCGGGATTGGCCTGTATCCCGCCATGGTATCGTAGTGCGCAGGCCTAAGACTTCTGTCGAGTTCTAGGCATCCAGGAACTCATGGCAGATAACCCGGATACAGTTCAGCCTTTGCCCGTTGTTCAAACCGTTAGTTCAATGGAAAGACTTACGCGGGTCGGCATCCCATTTTCCATTCGATACGAGGCCTTGTGAAGAGCTCATCAAGCTCACATATAGCCATGATGTCCCCGAAGGACTGGCTTCACAATCCTATATTAACTAGGAGCTATCGCCAGTGGCACTCACTCTTGCCCGGCATTTGCGACAGAACTCACTTTCCATCCCAAGTCCTAACCTTATTATTATTAGCAGACAGCACAAGCATTGAGTGGGTCTTTTCCTGGATGTTCATTCGAGTACTTCCTGTTACTATCCTTCACAGGCAGAATCCACTAAAATCACAAGCATAATCACTCCTATATGGAGTCTTCT
Organism: Platanthera guangdongensis; assembly: GCA_039583875.1. Classification (NCBI taxonomy): domain Eukaryota; kingdom Viridiplantae; phylum Streptophyta; class Magnoliopsida; order Asparagales; family Orchidaceae; genus Platanthera; species Platanthera guangdongensis. The sequence continues at coordinate 190,841,387 of CM077158.1, read as the reverse complement.
CCGGTGTGCAACGAAAAACATCACCAATGCAGACCAACCTGTCCAGATGGGTTTCACATAGTATGCTTATTCCGTACTTCACATTTCTAGATCTATATGCAAGACATCTTGGGGATCTCCAGAATCAACCCAAGGAATCCCTTACTAAATCACCTTTTGGCAGGGAAAAACATATGCATATGCCAAATCAAGGACTTCGCATGTCCAAGGAAGAAAGATCGATACCCTTGACGACCCCTTTTGATCCATGGACATCTAGCCCGTTGGAAAGCACCGAAGCGGCCTTGCCTCCACAAATCTGGCCTCGGATCTTGCTTCGAAACTCGGCATCTCCACCGGTGGCCAGATCCTTTTCTCCTCCAACTCCTTCCTATCCCTTCTCTCTCTATCTCTTTTAGAAAGATAGTGGCCTAAGTTAAATGAGATTCATGCTCTCAATTCCGGCCTTAAAGCTGCAGGGAGGAGCCTGGTCCATCAGATCCCAGATGAAGGAAATGAACAGCCACAAATTTTCCACAAAGGTCTATTTTTGGGCTGACACGGCCTGTGACACGCCCGTATCACAGGCCGTGTACCTTAAGCGGCACACAACCGACTTACCCAGAGCAGAACACGACCATGTGACACGCTCGTGTCACAGGCCGTGTGCCCTGACACGCTCTCAGACACGCCCGTGTCTGAGGCCGTGTACCTCAGGCATCACACACTCGATTCAACTTGAATACGACATGGCCATGTGACACGCCCGTATCCTACCCGTATTCACCAAGCCTCATTGCCTGGCCAAACCTAGAGAAGGTCACGGCCATATGACACGCTCGTGTCACAGGCCGTGTGCCCTTATACGGCTGCAGACACGCCTCCGCTATGCATTTCGTAGAGCGAAGTTCCTCGACCAGAGGGGGACATACCCTCTGACATGCCCGTGTCGCAGGGCGTGTTCCCTCTCGAGAACTCGTCGAGTGCAGTTCGTCGAGCACTCGACAGGCTGCTCAGCCATACAGAGCAGGACATGCCCTGGGACATGCCCGTGTAACAGGCCGTGCCGCCCAACTTACACCCAATCTTGGGATTTGGGGTGTTACAACCCTCCCCTCCTTACAATAAATTTCAGCCCGAAATTTGCACACAGTTAGGAAATCAGCAGTCACAATGTTATAACTTTAAACATGTATGTTACAACAAGAGATGCGCTGTACAACATGGTTACCTAAATAGCTCGGGAAATTCAGCCCGCATGGTCTGCACTTGTTGAATTCTGTGAAGTGAAAGTGGGTGAATGGAAGGCTTGGGAAACCTATCCGCGTGGACTACGCGGACAGGGTTGGCGGACTGCTAGGTCGGCAGGGATGTTGCAGGCGGTTTGCTCTGTGGCGGCCTGGGCGGTCTGTTCGCGCGGACTACGCGGACAGCAGCAGCGGTCTGACAGGCCAGTGTATGCTCAGCAGGCGGTTGACTCCCAGGAAGTAACCGGGCGGATAGAAATGCTATCCGCGGAGTCCGGCATAATGCGGACTGAAGAACTGGAGCTCGGCAGACCGGTTTGGCAGTTGCCTTGGTCTTGCTCTAGTGAAGCGGCAAGTGGAAGTCGCGGAAACCGCCGGTCAGCGCGGACAGAAACTGAAGGTCGCCCGGTATGGCGGGCTAGATCCAGTGTCTGCCAGTAAGTGCGGACTGGCCCTTGTGGCCAGTGGACTGGACTTGGTGAGTTTTGGACCAAGTCCAGGATGGCTCAGTCCGGGGAGATCGCGCAGTGGAGCGCGGGCTGGTTTCTCAGTCCGCCAAGCATAGTAGAAGCGTTGTTGCCTTGTTTGCTAGCTTGAGGAAATGCGGACTGGAGAATTGCTTGTGAATAAGCGTGCGGACTGGAGCCAGAGTCTGCTGAGTCCGGTATAGCCTTGTAATGAGGTTGACTCAGGGATGCGGACTGAGGCAGTCAGCAGGAATGCGGACTGGAGAAGTCTGCAGTGCATGCGGACTGGAGTATGCTGTTAGCAGACTGGATTGGCGTGTCCGCTAAGTCCGGAGGTGCCTTGGAGGAGGCAATGGACTTGGGATATGCGGACGGAAGCAAGGTGTCCGCTGAGTCCGGCAGGTGCCTTGATGGCGAGGCTGCGGGCTCGGGGTTTGCGGGCTGATGCCTTGTCCGCAGATTGGCGGACACGGCTGTTGTGGAGTCCGGCTGTGGTGGTCCTGGCTTGGCCTCTGGCGGCAAGGCGGGCTGGATATTGGAGTCCGGCCTTGGAGAAGCTGGGGCGGACTGGCTATCTGCACAGGAGCGGCGAACTGGAATGTGTGTCCGCGGGCTAGCGGACACACTAGTTCTTACTGCGGGATGTGGCGGTGTTCCTATCGGCTAGGGCGGTGACCATACTCATCATCGTGCCTATAAATATGGACCCATGTCACATCAGGAAAAAAGGGGAACCTGTACCGAAGTAAGTGAACAGTAATTGAGCTCGCGTAAGTTGCTGCGGTCTGGACTTTGGTGTCCGCGCGGATAGAGAGTTGACCCGGTTGTGCTGTGCAGGTTGTGCGGATAGCGCTGGAAAGCCAGGACTTGGCTCTGATTGCGGTCAGGGACAGTGCGGACTCTGCGGTTAAGCAACAGGCGGTAAACAGCAGGTCGCGGGTAGCGACCAGGCGGTCTTCTCTTTGGCAACTTGGTTCGGGGTTCAGGAAGTCGCCTGCTTCAGGCGGACTGTTCCATTCGGTGACGCAGCTTGTGCGGTCTGGCAGCTAGGCGACCTCGTGGTCAGGCAGCCTGCAGATCGGCAGTGAAGAGCTAAGCATTTGAATAAGGGATGAGTCCGCGCGGCTTGGGTTGCGGTCTGGCGACCTGGCGGACTGAGCGGACTCCACAGCAGTAGGTCGGCGGCTTGTTGATTGAGTCCGCGCGGCTTGTTTTTTGTTCTTGTCTTTGTAACTATCTCTGCTTTCCCGGTGTTGGGTTTTGGTGAAGCATGTCTCGCCATGTATGTCTCGCCTTGTAAAGAAGTTTGCTCTTGATCAATAAAGAAGCTTGTGCTGCATGTGTTGCTGGTTGTTACTGCTTCGTTGAGATAACCCCTGCTAACTCCACGATCCAGGAAAACTTTCAACAATATAAGTGGGCGTATCCTCCTCCGGTTTGTTGAGTTTCAACAGGGTATCCAAGGGGGCGTCTGCGGTTTTGTTGAATTTTAACAGCACTCGCTCCCATGTTAGCTCTTAACAGCCACAATTGTCCCACCAGACTTTGACCATCCTGATTGTCTTGTTCCACAACTGTGTATCAGCGCAATCCTAGATCTGAATGGGCCTAACCTTTGTCGTTAGACCATACTCCACCGGCACACGATCATTCTCAGTCTCTTGAGCTAGATCTTTGATGGCTTTCCGAAGCATCGAGATGTGGAACACATCATATAATCCACTCAGTTCTGCCGAAAGAGCTAGCCAATAGGCATCTTCCCCAACTCGCTCCACCACTTCAAACGGACCAAGATATCTCGGACTCAACTTTTTCAGACGCCAGATACTGGACACGCCTTTGAAGGGTTTGATCTTCAAATATACCCAATCGCCCACCGCGAACTCCACATTCTGGTGCTTGGCTTTGTCGTATTTTGCTTGTCGAACCTAAGCTATCAGTGGCCTCTCCCGAACAGAGCGTATCATCGAATTAGCTTCATCGACTTCTTTACGCTTATACTGTTTGGATTCGCCTGCTTCTGCCCAAGCTAACGGTATACGACACTTCCTACCATACAAAGATTCAAACGGTGCCATGCCGATGCTCGCTTGGTAGCTATTATTGTAGGCAAACTCCACCAAATAGAGATGATCTTCCCATTTCTTACCAAAATCCAGTGCGCACATTCGAAGCATATCCTACATTATTTTGTTGGTCCTCTAAGTCTGGACATTTGTTCGGGTTGAAAGGCCATATTGAATGTCAACTTCGTTCCCACCAATTGATGGGTTAGCCTCCAATCGTTCGATGTGAATCGCCCATCATAATCACTCACGATGCTATGAGGAACACCGTACACCACTTTCGTCAACCGGTATACATTCACCTAGATTGAATCATTCCCGCGTTGAGATCTCGGCAACCCGTGCACGAAATCCATTGAAATATCAACCAACTTCCATTCCAGAATCGGTAACAATTTCACGAAACCTCTAGGCTTTTAGCATTCCTCTTTCACCAAAACACAAGTTTGACATTTAGATACATAATGAGCTATGTCTTTCTGTAGTCCTGGTGTAATGAACCCGCGCCCCAGTGTGTACTCTAATTTCCACCTGGTCCGGTTCTGGTTACCGGGCTGCAGCCCAAGCACCCCAACCCCTCTCCATCCACAGGCGGGTTGTTGGTGGCCACATCCTCCCTTTGATGAGGTAAACTCGATAGTCAAGCCTGCACTACATGGACTTCCCAGGAGGTCACCCATCCCAGTACTACTCCAGCCTGAGCACGCTTAACTATGGAGTTCTTTCAACTCTAATCACCAATTGATCTGCAATGTAACGACTCCATCCATTCGTATTATAGCACCCCTTATCCGTCGCATAGCATAAGGCAGTAGGTCCGGCCGGGGCCCGACGTCATATACCACAGACAGACCGGGTGGTTACTCAATGGAAACCATCCAACCAATAATAACGTCCTACACAGAGCATTCTAGCGGAAGCAGTTTAAGGTTACAAGATTAAGAACCCAGCAATAAGCATCAATGTCCACTACCCAAAACAAATAGGAATGAAGGTACAAATGCACAAGTACTGGCCTTATGGCCTTACAATTATTTTCCTCAAATTACATGTTTTTCAAACCTCGGCACGCAGGCCATCCATACATGAATAAAAGAAGACACTCAGAATTAGGCCTTCGAGGGTCGACTCAGCAACTTGGGCTTTAGCCTGCTATTTACCGCTCGGCTCCGCAGCACCTGCAAGCACCAATCCACCGCACGGTGGTAAACAAAAGCAACGGTCAGCTGTGCTGACCAAATTATAACGATCCCGCCCCCAAACTAGGGGAGGCAATGATCCTTCCCTGCACTTTATTAGCATAACCAAGCAGTAATGTAACAACACTACATCACAGGCGCAGGCACGCACGGACACACGCCCCGTGCTCTCAGGGCACATTCTCGGTGATCGCGGTCAAAGTCCACCGACTCACCACTGCCCCAGGATGGCAATATCTCGTGAGCATCTGGTCTTTCTGGCCACTACCTAAGACCCTCCATCTATGCCAACGGCGAGTACCACGTACTTTAGGTCTCTCTAACCGAACCACATAGATCGGGTACGGTTCCGCCTGACCCGTTGCTCACACCGCAACGTCCATTTAAGTCGTCTGCGCTGGTCAAACTTCCCCGAGTCCCATATCTCCTTCACATATCACATAACCCAGTTATGTTCAGGTTGGCTCCCAGGCCACCTAGTTAGCAGAATCATGCATCTGCCCAGTTTTCTGGGTGCACCTTGGAGTTAATCCCCAAGGCTCCCTGTTGCAATCTACCGCGTAGAAAACCCGAAAAACAAACATTCGCGCGGAGTCTTCTCCGGCCATTCATACAATGCAACATCACTGATCCAGATCAACTTGTCCGGGTAGGCTTCACACATCATGCTTATATCCGTTCTTGATTACGGACTCTACATGTACACACCGGGGACTATTCATGTCTACCTGAAGGAATGCCTCAAATCATCGCAAACTCGCGAGAGCGGGCTTCCTAAGCAAGGGAAACGAAGAGCTTCATATGCTCAAGTAGAGAATCGTTACCATAGCATTTTTCCTTAGCGCCATGAAAATGTACGCGGATGAAAAGCACTGCACTCTCCTTGCCTCCGTAGATCCGATGTCGGTTCGCGATTTGGAGATCCGAAGCTCCGCCAGTGACCGGATCTAGGCTTCTTCTTCCTCCTTTGCTCTCCCCTCTCTCTAGACTTAGAAAGAGAACCACTCAAGTAAAATGAGGGTTTCAAAGGTCCAATCCCGGGTATATCCAAGCACTAGCAGCCCCCAGCCGTCGGATCCCAAATTAAAGAAACGAATGGCCACGATTCGTAGCCGAAATGCAAAACCTGGGCCAAACACGGCCTGCGACACGCCCGTGTCCAGGGACGTGTCCACCATTCGCCGTCGAAATCGACGCGTCTCGAAAAATACACGGGCACCCGAGATACCCGTGTTCGACCTGACACGCCCGTGTCAGCCAGTACACGCCCGTATTCCCGGGCATGTTCCTCCATCAACACAGGACCAACACCAACCTGAGACCCACACAGGTCTTGGACATGCCCGTGTCCAATATGACACGCTCGTGTCATACTCGAACACGCATGGGCTCCAGGCCGTGTTCACCGCCTCGACACTACGTCGAGCGCAGTTCATCGACCACCAGACACGGCCTTGGACACGCCCGTATCCTAGGTCGTGTTCCCTGCTCGACGATCGTCGACCACACGGCCTGATCGTCTACACGAGCTCGACACGCCCTGAGACACGCCAGTGTCTTAGGCCGTGTTCGCTGCTCGATGATTGTCGACTCCAAATATCGTCGACCACACGGCCAGATCGTCAGCCTAAACACGACACGCCCTGGAACACGGTCGTGTCCCAGGCCGTGTGCCCCCTGCCAAATTCCAAACTTGGCTCAAAACGCCTCCCGTCACTCTTTTAAGTTTCAGGGCGTTACAACTCTCTTCTTCTTAAAAGAATTTTGTCCACGAAATTACATAAAGGAAAGAAACATAAAACTTAAACGGTACCTGAGTGAAACAACTTCGGGTACTCCTCAAGCATGGTCTGCTCTCGCTCCCAAGAGAGCTCTTCCCGATCGCAATTTTCCCAATGGACCTTGACCATCCTGATCTCTTTATTGTGTAGCCGCTTGACTCCCGAGTCCTCAATACGTATGGGCTTGACCTTTATCGTCAACCCACTATCGACCGGCACTTGATCGACCGCGATCACTTGTGAAGGCTCTTGCACCGCCTTCCGTAGAACCGATATATGGAATACATCATGAAGGCCACTAAGCTCCACTGATAGCTTCAAACGATAAGTTGTTTCACCAATCCGCTCCAGAACCTCAAACGGTCCAAGGTACCTCAGGCTTAGCTTCTTCAAGCGCCGCACCCGCGAGACACCCTTGAACGGCTTGATTTTCAAGTACACCCAATCGCCGACAGCGAACTCCACGTTCCTGTGTTTGGCATTATAGTACTTCGCCTGCCAGTCCTGAGCGATTAGCAACCTCTCTCGAATCATTCGAAGCAAAGACGTAGCATCATCCACCTCTTGGCGCTTGTACAACTTTGACTCACCCGTTTCCAACCAAGACAACGGCGTGCGACAACTTCTACCATAAAGGGCCTTGAAGGGCGCCATTTGTATACTCGCCTGGTAGCTATTGTTGTACGCGAACTCCACCAAGTATAGATGATTTTCCCACTACTTTCCAAAGTCCAGGACACACATGCGAAGCATGTCTTCCATTGTTTTATTAACCCTCTCAATTTGCCCATCCGTCTGCGGATGGAAGGCTGTGCTAAAACTCAGCTTCGTTCCCAACATCTGCTGCACCAACCTCCAATCATTGGATGTGAACCGCCCATCCCGGTCACTCACGATGTTGTGGGGCACACCGTGAAGTCGTACTATGTTATCCACATACAACTTTGCCAATTTCTCAACCGGATCATCCTTCCTATGCGGAATGAAATGCGACACCTTAGTTAGACGATCTACGACCACCCAAATGGTGTCGTTCCCCTTTTGCGACCTTGGCAACCCGTGCACAAAGTCCATGGTAATGTCGTCAAACTTCCATTCCGGAATAGGCAAGGACTTCAAGAATCCTTCCGGCTTCTGGCATTCCGCCTTCACCAAGGTGCACGTTTGACACTTCGCCACATACAGTGCCACATCCTTCTTCAGTCCTGGCCACCAGAACAATTTCTTAATATCGCGGTACATCTTCGTGCTCCCCGGGTGAATCGTGTACTTGGTATGATGCGCCTTGTACAACAAATCCACTAACAAAGTGCCCACATTCGGGATGCACAGACGACCGTCTTTCTAAAGTAATCCATCCACAACCTCATATTGGGAATTTGACCCATCCAAAGCCTCTGTCATGAGTTGCTTCATATGGCCATCCAAATCCAAAGCCTATCGAATCCGATCAGCCAGGTCATACTGGACCTCCGTCCAATTTAATAGTGCTTCAGCACTTGACTACTTATCCACGCAAGAGATCTCCAATGCCTCCAACTACGAACCAACCGCTCATCATGGACCGACAGCCAATTGGCTTGAGCTGGTGCCCGGCGACTCAACACGTCTGCAACCGCATTGCCTTTACTAGGTACATAGTGGATCTTGAATGTATAGACCCCCAAGAACTCCATCCACCTATGTTGCCGCATGTTCAGATCTTTCTGATCCAACAAATATTTCAGGCTCTTGTGATCGGTGTAGATATCAATCTTCACACCGTACAAATAATGTCTCCACAGCTTCAATGTAAAAATCACGGTCGCTAACTCCAAGTCATGGACCGGATAGTTCCTCTCATGCACCTTCAGCTGTCTCGAGCCATATGCTATCACGCTTTCGTGCTGTAGTAGCACACAACCCAAACCACTGCCTGAGGCATCGCTGTAGATTTCAAAGCCTTCGGTCCCATACGACGAACTAAGAACTGGCGACGTGGTCAACCGACACTTTAACTCCTCAAAAGCTCGCGCGCACTCCGGCATCCAAATGAACTTCTACTCTTTCCTCGTCAAAGTAGTGAGAGGTAACGCTATCCGCGAGAAGTTCTCCATAAAGAGCCTGTAATAGCCGGCAAGCCCCAGAAAACTCCGGACTTCCGCTACCGTAGCAAGCACAGGCCACTCTCGTATCGTAACAATCTTCGTCGGATCCACTGCAATACCCCCTCCACTCACTATATGACCGAGGAATGCCATTGAGGACAACCAAAACTCACATTTAGAGAACTTGGCATACAACTGATTCCTCCTCAGCGCCTCCAAAACCAAATGAAGATGCCTAAAGTGATCTTCCTCACTCTGCAAGTACAACAAAATATCGTCGATAAATACGATCACAAAATGGTCCAAGTACTCCCAGAAAGTCCTGTTCATCAGATCCATGAACACCGACGGCGCATTGGTCAGCCCAAACGGCATGACCGTAAACTCATAATGCCCGTATCTCGTACCGAATGCTGTCTTAGGGATATCACTCTCCCTTATTCTCAGCTGATAGTAACCGGACTTGAGGTCCAACTTTGAGTACACCGTCGACCCGACTAACTGATCAAAGAGATCATCAATCCTTGGGATCTGGTACTTGTTCTTTTCCGTTAGCTTATTTAGCTCCCGATAATCGATACATAGCCTCAAGCTCCCATCCTTCTTCTTAATAAAGAGGACCGGTACGCTCCAAGGTGAAGAACTTAGACGCACATATCCTTGCTCCAACAACTCTTGAAGTTGCACCTTCAGCTCCGTCGTTTCCTTAGGCGCTAGACGATACGGAGATTGTGACACAAGCTTCGCACCTACCACTACCTCAATCGTGAAATCTATCTCCCGTTGAGGCGGGTCTCCAGGAAGATCACCAGGGAACACATCAGGGTACTCTGATACCACTAAAATACTATCCAATGAAGGATGAGGCTTTGCAACCTCCACTAGCATAAAGAACAGCTCTGCTCCAGCACGAACCACCTTCACCACCTGAAGGGCAAACATCAATGTCTTGCTCGACCCTTTCAAGCCCGTAAAAGTTATCTCACGACTTATTCGCAACTTGACTTCCGTGCGACCGCAATCAATATAGGCTTGCTTCTCCGAGAGCCAGTCCATGCCAAATATAACGTCGAACTCTACCAGCGGTAGTAACGATGCTTGCAGATCGAACTCTTGATTCCCAATGCGAATCTTAACGCCGCAGATTCTATCCGCGCGCATCGAACACCCATTCGGTAACAACACATCCAATTTGTCCTTTGCCATCGAAGAAGGTACTCCGATGCGCGATATGAATCCTTCGGACAAGAAGGAGTGTGAAGCTCCCGTATCAAAGAGTGCTCTTGTCGGATTCTCACAAATAAAAACAAATCATAAACAAGTAGTGGTAAGGTAACACGCACATAACAAGTATAAAACAATTTGACTTGCTATAAATTTAAACCATACCAGTCACCACATCCGCTTGTTTAATGGTCTCCTGTTGGCCAAGATTATAAACCCTTAGTTGAGCCGGAGCATAATAGGATGTGGTTGACTCCACCGCCTTGCCCTTTTCTTCATAAGTTTCTCCCGCCTTCCTTTCGGACTTGGGACGTCCGCTCCAGCAGTCACGGGCAAAGTGCCCCGGCTTCCCACAAGTAAAACATACACCCGGGGTCCGACCCGTAGTCGCCCCAGAAGCACCAGAAGAGGGGGCTGGACCCGAAGTTCTAGCCTTCTTGTTGAACTTACGGTACCCAGACCTTGAATTAGCCGGCACCTTAAATTCAGTCCTCTTATCACCCAAGCTTTTCTTTGCTTGAACATTCTTCATGTCCTTCTCCAAAGACCGAGCCGTGTTGACCACGGTCAAGAAACCTTGCGTCATCGGCCCCGAGAGTAGTAGCCTCAAGTCATCTCTTAGACCTTCGTAGAAACGGTTGGTCTTACGCTTCTCATCCGCGAACGTAGATCTAGCATACCGACCCAACCGAGTAAACTCGTGGAGATACTCATCCACGCTACTCTCTCCTTGTACCAACCTTTGGAACTCATTCTCCAATGTTATCCTTTGCGTCAAAGGGAGGTACCTAGCCAAGAACAATCTCGAGAACTCCTCCATCGAGACGTCCACAAGTTGCCTTCCTCTCAAGAGATGCAGCTCCAAACCCTCCCACCACAGCCTAGCGTCCCCATCCAATAGGAACATAGCTATAGCGGTCATCTGTCACTCCTCCGTCTCCGTCGCTGTCAAGACTCTCTTCACACTGGAGAGCCAGTCTTCAGCTTGAGATGGGGTTCCCAACCCCGAGAATACCGGAGGATTAAAGCTCATGACATGTTTGAGCTGTCTCTTAGATACTCTCCTTGGCACCAACGGTTCCACTACTACTTGCTCCACTCTTCTCGGCTCAACCTCTAGAAGAGGTACCTGCTCCATCGCAGGAGCGGGCTGCTGCATCTGCCTTGCAGGCTGCACATTGATCATGGAAAACACTGCTTCGGCCACCAATCGTATGATCTCAGCCGATGGAGGTGTTGCAGGAGCATCATTTGGTGCACTGCTAGCCTCAAAAACTCGGTGTTCTGACAGCCCAGCACCGCTTCTGGTCACCTATAGTTGTAGAAAACACCGTTAAGCGACCATACGAAATTGCAAAAAGCAATTATAGGAACACACAGGTTCCTCAAACACGTGTATTGTCATTCCTAAGTGGACATTCATGGGATCTTTTGTTGTTATAACGATGACGCACACACATGTGCTCCCCACCCCTTAAAAAGAATTCGCCCACGAATTCATTTTAAGCCTGACCGAAACCAGTAGTCTGATATCAAATTATAACACCCCCTATCCGTCGCATAGCATATAGCAGTAGGTCCTGTCGGGGCCCGACGCCATATACCACAGACAGACCGGGTGGTTACTCAATGGAAACCATCCAACCAATAACAACGGCCTACACAGAGCATTCTAGAGGAAGTAATTTAAGGTTACAAGATTAAGAACCCAGCAATAAGCATGAATGTCCACTACCCAAAACAAATAGGAATGAAGGTACAAATACACAAGTACTGGCCTTATGGCCTTACAATTGTTTTCCTCAAATTACATGTTTTTCAAAACTCGGCACGCAGGCCGGTCATACATGAATAAAAGAAAACACTCAGAGTTAGGCCTTCGAGGGCCGGCTCAGTAACTTGGGCTTTAGCATGCTATTTATCGCTCGGCTCTGCAGTACCTGCATGCAACAATCCACCGCACGGTGGCAAACAAAAGCAACGGTCAGCTATGCTGACCAAATTATAATGATCCCGCCCCCGAACTCGGCGCGGCGATGCTCCTTCCCTGCACTTTATTAGCATAACCAAGCAGAAATATAACAACACTACATCACAGGTGCAGGCATGCACGGCCACACGTCCCGTGCTCTCAGGGCACATTCTCGGTGATCACAGTCAAAGTCTGTCGACTCACCACCGCCCCTAGGACGGCAATATCTCGTGAGCATCTGGTCTTTCTGGCCACTGCCTAAGACCCTACATCTATACCAACGACGAGTACCACGTACTTTAGGTCTCTCTAACCGAACCACATAGATCGGGTACAGTTCTACCTGACTCGTTGCTCGCACCGCAATGTCCATTTAAGTCGTCTGTGCGGGTCAAACTTCCCCGAGTCTCGTATCTCCTTCACATATCACATAACCCAGTTATGTTCAGGTTGGCTCCCAGGCCACCAAGTTGGCAGAATCACGCATCTGCCCAGTTTTTCGGGTGCACCTTGGAGTTAATCCCCAAGGCTCCCTGTTGCATTCTACCGCGTAGAAAACCCGAAAAACAAGCATTCGCACGGAGTCTTCTCCGGCCATTCATGCAATGCAACATCACCGATCCAGACCAACTTGTCCGGGTAGGCTTCACACATCATGCCTATATCCATTCTCGATTACGGACTCTACATGTACACAACGGGGACTATTCATGTCTACCCGAAGGAACGCCTCAACTCACCGCAAACTCGCGAGAGCGGGCTTCCTATGTAAGGGAAAAGAAGAGCTTCACATGCTCAAGTAGAGAATCGTTACCCTAGCATTTTTCCTTGGCGCCGTGAAAATGTACGCGAATGAAAAGCACCACACTCTCCTTGCCTCAGTAGATCCGAAGTCGGTTCGCGATTTGGAGCTCTGAAGCTCCGCCGGTGACCGGATCTAGGCTTCTTCTTCCTCCTTTGCTCTCCCCACTCTCTAGACTTAGAAAGAGAACCACTCAAGTAAAATGAGGGTTTCAAAGGTCCAATCCCGGGTATATCCAAGCACTAGCAGCCCCCTACCGTCGGATCACAAATTAAAGAAACGAACGGCCACGATTCGTAGCCGAAATGCAAAACCTGGGCCGAACACGGCCTGCGATACGCCCGTGTCCAGGGCCGTGTCCCCCATTCGCCGTCGAAATCGACGCGTCTCGAAAAATACACGGGCACCCGACACGCCCGTGTTCGACCTACACGCCTGTGTCAGCCAGTACACGCTCGTGTTCCCGGGCATGTTCCTTCATCAACACAGGACCAACACCAACCCAAGACTCACATGGGTCTTGGACACGCCCGTGTCCAATATGACATGCACGTGTCACACTCGAACACGCCTGGGCTCCAGGCCGTGTTCACAGTCTCGATACTATGTCGAGCGCAGTTCGTCGACCACCCGACACGGCCTTGGACACGCCCGTGTCCTAGGCCGTGTTCCCTTCTTGACGATCGTCGACCAAAAATTCATCGACCACACGGCCTGATCGTTGATATGAGCTCGGCATGCCCTGAGACACGCCCATGTCTCAGGCCGTGTTCGCTGCTCGACGATCGACAATTCCAAAAATCGTCGACCACACGGCCAGATCGTCGGCCTAAACACGACACGCCCTGGAATACGCCCGTATCCCAGGCCGTGTGCCCCATGCTAAATTCCAAACTTGGCTCAAAATGCCTCCCGTCGCTCTTTTGAGTTTCGGGGCGTTACACGTATAATATATAATAGAAGGTCCGGTCGGGGCCCCACACCATATGATATAAAACAGGCGGGGAAGTCACGGGTTGATATCAAAATTGCGCGTCCAAACTCATAGCATTCTAGCGGAAGCTATTAACATAAAACTGAACTCCAACCATGAATGTACACTACTATAAACACCCACATTTACATAGGAATGTATCAAATACAATGTCATTTGGCCTTAGGGCCTCACAGTTGCTCTTTACAAAGGTGGCTTCCAAACATCGGCGCGCAGGCCAGCCACACATGAACAAAACATAATATTTTCATTTTATCCTTCAAGTGCTAGCAGCAGCAGCAAGGATTTCAGCCTTTAAACATCCCGCTCAGTTATCCAGCACCTGTACAAGGACAGCCCACCCAATGGTGGCAAACAATACAACGGTCAGCATTCAGCTGACTAATTTATAACAACCCTACCCCTTTTCCGGGGCAGTGGTATTCCTTCCCTGCAGGCATAGTAATTCATATGCAGATATATAAACATCACATATTGTGCACTCACGCACAAACATTCCATCACAACCATTAGCCACGTGGCCCGACGATCCGTGCACTCAGGGCACATTCTTGGGGGACCGGCGAACTAGCGTTCCACTACCGCATTAGGGTCGAAACCCAACGCTAAAAGTTGAGCATTTTCTCCATGGCATGTAGATGGAGACTTTAGTCTTAATGACCCGGGATTGGCCCGTAGCCCCCCATGGTGTCGTGGCGCGTAGGCCTAAGACTCTCGCTATGCGCTCTAATAGATCGCACTTTCAGGTCTTCAAATCGGACGGACATAACGCTGGTCGGATCAACCACCTCCCGTTGCTCAAATCGCCTTGCCATCATCGAGTACAGCGTACTCGCGGCTAAGAAAAGGCGCGGGTCGGTTTCACCTTGCCTATTTGGCATAGAGCCGTAAAAGCTTATCAAACTCATGCATATCCAGACCATTCTCACGGGGCTGGCTTTACATTTATCAGTTAGCTAGGAGCCACGCCTCGCGTTAGCGATAGAACTCATTGTCCATCCCTAGAATTAACCGTACATTCATAGCATACACTTGAGGGTATTTTCCTAGACTGCCAAGCCAGTACTTCCTACTACTACCCTTCACAGGCACAACCCATCAAGCATCATAAGCATCACAAGCATCACAAGCATCACAAGGGTCTTTTCCTGGACTACCACTCCAGTACTTCCTGCTACTCGCCTTCACATGCCCAACCCATTTGACTCCATAAACTACATATTTAATCATAGAGTCTTCTCCGATGTGTATATGCAACATCACCAATCCAGACCAACCTGTCCAGATGGGCTTTAGACTGCATGCCTATTCCATACTCCATTTATGGATCTATATGCAAGATAATTTGGGATTCCAAGAATCAACCCAAGGGAATCCCTTCCCAATCCACCCTCTGGTGGCGGAAATCCCATGCACATGCCAAAAAGGAAGCCTTCACATGGCTAAGGAGGAAGATCGTTACCCTAGAAGAGCGCTTCGGAGCCATGGACTTCTAGCCGGTTGGAAAGTATCGTAGTAGCTTTGCCTCCACAAATCTAGATTGAAACTCTCAAGCGCCACCAACAGACAGATCCCTTCTCTTCCTCCTCCTCCTCCTCGCTCTCCTTTATCTTAAGCTCTTTTTAGAAAGAGAATGGCCAAAAGATGAAATGAGATGATTCTTCCCATTTTCGTCCTTAAAGCAGCAAGGAGAGAACTGAGTCATCAGATCCTAGAGGAAGGAAACGAACGGCCAGAAAATTCTCTAAAACTCATTTTTTTTGCTGACACGCCCTGTGACAAACCCGGGGCTTCTACCTTAAGCAGCGCACAAACCGCCTTATCCAGAACAGGACACGTCCCTATGACATGCCCATGTCACAGGCCGTATTCCTTCAGACATGCCCGTGTCTAGCTCTCGAGACCCACTCGAGACCTACTCGAGACAACTACTCAAGTAGTTGGATAGGACATGGCCCGTATCACAGGCTGTGTGCCTTAATCCAGACACTGCGACCTACTCGAGACCACCCCTCGCAATCCACTCGAGTATATAGAGTAGAACACGCCCTGTGACATGCCCGTGTCACAGGCCATGTTCGCTCTTTCTCGAGTATGTGTCAAACTCATCTACCCGAGTGAAACATCATCGACCAGAGGAATACACGCCCTAGGTCACGCCCCCTGACATGCCCGTGTCATAGGGCAGGTTCCCCCCAAAATTTGTCAAATGCATTTTCGTCGAACTCTCGACGGGCTGCTCACCTGAGCAGGACACGGCATATGACACTCCCATGTCCCAGGCCTTGTAACCCGACTTGAACTAAATCTGGGATTTTGGGGTGCTACAACCCTCCCCTCCTTGCAATAAATTTCGTCCCGAAATTTGCACAGAGTAAGGAAACCAACAAGCAAAATGTTATAACTGTAATATATATATTACAACAAACGATATACTGTACAACAGTTAAACAAACAGCTTGGGAATGGTCTGCTCGCGCTCCCATGTTAGCTCTTCATGGCCACAGTTGTCCCATCGGACCTTGACCATCCAGATTGTCTTGTTCCGCAACTGTTTGTCGGCTCGATCCTCGATCTGAATGGGCCTAACCTTCGTTGTTAGCTCAAACTCCACCGGCACACGATTATTCTCGATCACTTGAGCTGGAACTTTGATGGCTTTTCGAAGCACAGAGATGTGAAACACATCATGTAATCCACCCAAGTCTGCCGAAAGAGCTAGCTGATATGCAGCTTCCCCAATTCGCTCTACCACTTCTAATGGACCAAGATACCTCGGACTCAACTTTTTCAGTCGTCGAATCCTGGACACGCCTTTGAAGGGTTTGATCTTCAAATATACCCAATCACCCACTGTGAACTCCATGTTCTGTGCTTAGCGTTATAGTATTTTTGAAAGAAATTATACTTAATCACCTAGAGGGGGGGTGAATAGGTGACTAAATATTTTTACACTTTTAGGCAGATTAAGACAGTTATATAACTACTTCTTCACAGCAATCAATCAGCAATCATAGAATAAAGCATGCACACAGTGAACACACGGATTTATAGTGGTTCCCCAAGGTTTGGGTACATCCACTTTCCCCCTTCGCCTATATAGTAGTGTACTAGATTCGGCCAAACTCCTCCAGAATTCCTCAGATCCTCAGATCTTACACTCAGAACTCCAAACAGGTTCCTACAGCTCAGGCCCAATGCCCTACAACTCAGTCTTCACAAAGACCTACACTCAGCCTTCAACAAGTCCTACACTCAGCCACAAGGCCTACACTCAGAGATATGAATCTCCTACACTCAGGCACATATGCCCTACCACTCAGCCTTTATAATTTCAGGCTTACAACTCAGATCCCTAAGGATCCTACAAGAAATTAAGAATACAAAGTATATACCTACAACTCAGAATAAGAGAGAAGAGTTGACAGGTTTCTTGATGAGTTCTTGAATGAACTCTGCTGAGATCAACCTCACTTGGCTTTCTTCAAAGCTTCTTGAATGTAGAACACAATAGGGTTGATACTCTCTGCAGCTGATCTTCAATCACTGCAACTTAAGAATCAGAACTAGATCTGAAACTTTCTTCACAGCCTGGTTCCAACTGCTGTCTTCTTGGAAGGATCTCTCTCTCTCCAACTACTTAGATCTTCACTTGAAGGTCTTCAATGAATTGCTTTCCAACTACATAACATTTGTTGAATGTATAAGCCTTTATATAGACTTTCTTCATGGTGACCGGCTGATCCGGTTTCTAACAGCTTTCTGACATCTCTGACAGTTGCAGTAGACCGGCTGGAATGGCAGCTGTCATGTCATCCAGTCACTTCTTGAAATATTTGTAACTGTCTGAAAGTGTCGAGACAGTCTGTCTTTAAGTGTCGACACTTATAGACCAAGTGTCGACACAAGTAGACTAAGTGTCGACACTAGCCTCCAAGGTGTCGACACAACTCCTTGTGTTGTAGAATTTACTTCTCGACACTGCTTCTTCATCATGTGTCGACACTGATATTGTGTGTCGACACAACTCCTTGTTCTTCAGTACTTAGTTGAATTCTTGTAAGTGTCGACACAACTCCTTTGTGTCGACACATCTTCTTGTGTTGATACTTGCTCAGTGTCGGCACATATTCTTAGTGTCGACACCTGCCTTCTGTGTTGATACTTTCTGAGTGTCGACACTTCTCCTTGTGTCGACACATTCTTCTTCTGTTGAGACTTTGGCTGAGTGTCGACACATCTCCTTTGTGTCGACACTTGTACTTAGAATTTATTGAACTTTGCTGAGTGTCGACACAGCCTCCTAGTGTCGACACTTTCTTCATGTATTGAGTCTTCTGCTGAGTGTCGACACATTCTTTATTATGTCGACACTTTCTTCATGTGTTGAATCTTCTGCTATGTGTCGACACATTCTTCATTATGTCGACACTTATACTTAGACTCTGCTGAAATTTGTTGAGTGTCGACACAGCCTCCAAGTGTCGACACTTTCTGATGTAGACAAAGTTCCTCTGGGTGTCGACACTGCTTCTAAGTGTCGACACTACTTTACTGGACATCTCTTCATTGAGTGTCGACACATCCTGTATGTGTCGACACTTTCTGTCTGGTGTCGACTCTGCATCCCTGGTGTCGACACAATTACTCCAAGTGTCGACACTGCTTGTCTGGGTGTCGACACAAGTCTTCTTAAGTGTCGACACTTTCCTTCTGGGTGTCGACACATGGACTTAGAAACTTATCAGCTTTCCCTACAAATACTTAACCTGCACAACTAAACTCAAAACACATCAAATACATTTTGATGTATATCATTGAGTAGGGTGAGGCTTCTTCAAATCAGGTACATTTATTCCAATGTACCCAACAATCTCCCCCTATTTGGAGAAGTCATAACCCTTAGTCAATGATATACACCATACATAACAAAATTACAGTATGATGTAAAACAGGATTATATAATCAGGGAAAGTACATAAACATGTATTAAACAAAACATGTACACACATATATCTCAGAACAATAATGTAATAGAATTAACACACATCACATAGTTCTAAGAACTTCATCATTTTCATTATTCACAAGTTTACAGAAGTTTCAATACAAGTGATTACAACTGTAAACTAAAGAAAATTCTATTCTATTTCTGCTCAGCCTCCTTGATAATTATGCCCTTTCCAGATTGTATCTTTGCTTGGACTGGGGCTTTAGCATCTTCAGCAGTAGCAGGCTTCTTGCCTTTAAGATCCTTCTTCTTTAATTCTTCAGCCTTGATCTTTTGTCTCTCAAAATAATGATAAGGCTTGGGAAAGTACTTGCTAGGCTCCTGGGCAGTAGGAGGTAGCTTTCCCATCTTAGCCTTTCTTCTGTATTGCACAATGGCTTCTTGCCTGGACTCATGCTTTCTCCACTCCAGTTCAGAATACCACTTGTTTCTGTCTTGAATATTATCCTTGGCAGCCTTCCATGCAGTTAAGATAATATTCCTTGAAGTGGTGCTCCACTGTTCAAAATCAGGCCTTTGTTCAGCTTGCTCTTTGAACCTCTTCTTAGACAACTGAGTCTCTTGTTCTTTCAACAACAAAGCTTCTTGTTCTTTCAGTATAGCCTCTGGCACTGGCTGAACCACTTTTTCTATGATGATATTTTGCTTTCCCTCAGGTGGGATATACATTGATTGTATATCTGCATGTATCATATCAAAGTCTGGTGGAGGGTAAATTACTTGAGCCACTTCAGCTTGCTCCCCTCCAAGATATGCAGGATGAATCCCAGACTCTGCAACATTATCATCATCACACAATGGAGGATATCCAAGGGTGGCTCTGATGGAATTGGAAATCCATTTTGCATGATCAGAGCTGGCTTTGACTAACACTCTCTCCCCCTTTATGACTTCTCTAACAATATGATCCCTCAGATCATCTTTCTGAAATCTTATTTGTGCATCCAAATAGTTTACTTCATCCTTAAAGAAAGGTTTCAACCTTTGGAGCTTGTCAGTTATAGCCTTCTGAGAATCTTGAAGTGCAGTAGTAACAGCAGTTAGGCTCTCTTGCAATGCTTTGTCAAATTCTTCTTTGGCAGTGGTCAGGGCTGCATTTTGGGCAGTTGCAATATTTTTTAGTTCAGTTACAATAGCATTGTGGGAAGCTGTCAAATTATCATTCATTCTTATTTGATTCTCCAGAACATAGCCTTGCTTTACTTCAAGTTCATCCACTTGAGCTTTGATCTTCTCTTGATGAGTTGCTAGATAGACTACCGCATTCCCTCCTTTATGGAAGCAGTCAGTCATCTCTTTCTTATTCAGATTCATTTCAAATCTGATTGATTTAATATCTTGGGCCAGATCAAATTGTAGAGACTTATTCCCTTCATCCATATAAGATTGCAGAGCTTGCCTTTGCTCATCAAGCTTTATCTGTAATGCCACCATCAAAGAACTGTAATCTGTTGATGGGGCTGGCTGTGGTGCTATTGTTTGCAGAGCTTTCTTATAATTCTTGCTCCTCCTCTTGAAGACTTGAAACTTCCTCTTCTTGGCTCTTGCAACCTCTTCATCTTCAGAAGCAGATGTGTTATCAATAGTCACTCTGTCCTTTGGGCTTGAAGGTAACTCCTTCTCAGTTCTTGTTGGTTGCTCAGCTTCCTTGGGCTTCTCAGATTCTTTGCCTGCAGTTTCTTCTATATTTTCCACTTGCTCCCCCTCAAGGATTACTTCCTCCCCCTCAGCAGCAGTACTTTCCTTCTCAAAGTCTGTTTGGAGTAGATCAGGGAATAGTTCTTCCAAAGTAAATTCTTGTTGAGGATGGTGTGGAGATTCTCTTGTCTCATCAACAACTTGATCAGATACTACTTGATCTGCAATAGATGTGTCCTCCATGACAACATCTGGGGGTTGACTATGAATCTGAGGTTGCTGATTAACATCAGATAATTTGTCAGTTATAACTTCACTATCAATAAGGAAATTTAATTGGTTGATTTCAGTGATTACCTCAAGAATGGTTTGAGTAGCTCTTTCACTTTCTAAGGGAGTAGGCTCATCCACCAGTAGAGGCTCCCCCTGGATGGAATCCTGGTGTACTGGGCTAGCTTGTGGTAGCTCCCCCTGCCTCTCTGCATCATCTTGTCTAGCTGGAGACTTTCCAGCATTTCCAGTTTCTTGTTCATCATCTGGAGTAAACACAACTTGCTCTTCTGAGCTGCTTGATGATTCTGTAGCCATAGGGGCTGCCGTCTTCTTCCTTTTCTAAGGTGTGACCTTCTCAGGAGTTGGCATTTCCTTGGTCAAGACCCTATCCCTCCTTGAGAAGATCCTCAAATCCATTCTTCTCATGTGGTTGATCTTTGAACCTACAGCTTGGCTCATTACTTCTGGTATACTACCAGCTAGGTATAGACTTAGAATCCTACCCAAATTGGGTTTCTTCAGGCTCTCCTTAATCTTCTCAAACACTACTGCAGACCAATCAGTATTTAGCTGGAAGATTAACCTTGTCATTAGATTAAACATATAAGCTGAAATCCTGTCATGTCCTCCAGATTTGCACAAGATAACTTTTCCAACTATTTCAGACAAGAATTTTCCTTGGCTGTTCATTCCCTTTCTGTTGAATACTGATCCAATTTTCATCTTGGAATCCAGTCCACACCATGTCAGTGCTTCTCTAGTCTTAGAAGCAGAAACTTCATCTTCTTCCTTAGTTCTTGGTAGGTTTAGTACCTTTCTCTAACTCTTAGGTGAGATCTTCACCTTTGCCCCATGAACCCTAGACTTAATCTTTAGTCCTGATTCATCTAGGGATGCGCCATTCAGAAATTCCAGGACCTCCTTCTTCCAGATCTTGATGGGTTCTGAAACAAGGAATTCTAATCCAAATTCGGCAACTAGGGTTACCACACCTTTGATCGTGGGTTCCGCCTCATCAAATGCATGCCGCACCAGTTCATACCCTTCATTCATGTTCTCTTCGAGCTTTGGTGCCATTAGGGTTTGAAGAATTTTGAATCTAGAGAAGAGAGGTGTCGACACACAAGTTTGGTCTCGAAACTTTGGTGAGCGTGTCGACAGACAATGGCGAAATCCTATTTATACCTTTCTAGGATCGAAGATGAAAGGGCGCGTCAAAATACTAAAATTGTATCGACACTGTTGAAAAGTGTCGACACAGACTTATAATGTCTCGACAACTATGTGTCGGCACAAGTATAGTCGACAGAATATATGTGTCGACACTTGTTTATGTGTCGACACCACTTAGCTCGACACATCGTCGAGACTTTACTTGTCTAATTCTGCATAAAGCTTAAGTGTCGACACCACCTTGGATGTGTCGACACCTACACTACATGTGTCGACACTAATTCTCTGAAGTGTCGACACAGAATTCCTAGATGTGTCGACACCTTTTCTCTGAAGTGTCGACACCAATTCTCTGTCTCGACACAGACAACTCTGTGTGTCGACACTATTTTACTTAGCCATTTCTGTAAACTTATTCTAAGTTTATCATACCTAATTCAATTTTAAACCTATTGAACTTGGTTTCTTCTAAGGGCTTAGTATACATGTCAGCTAGTTGATTATCTGTATTAACATATTCTAGTGAAATATCTTCTTTTTCCACATGTTCTCTAAGAAAATGGTATTTTATCTCTATGTGCTTAGTCCTACTATGAGAAACAGGATTGTTTGCAATAGATATAGCACTAGTAGAATCACAAAATAGTGGTGTTCTACTTACTTGAATATCATAGTCTTCTAGCTGATGTTGTATCCATAGAAGTTGAGCACAGCAACTTCCTGCAGCCACATATTCTGATTCTGCTGTGTAGATAGCCACACTTGTTTGTTTCTTGCTACTCCATGATATCAGTCTTCCACCTAGGAATTGACAGGTACCAGTTGTACTTTTCCTATCTTCCTTGCCGCCTGCAAAATCTGCATCTGAATAACCTGTCAGTTCAAAGTCTCCATTCCTAGGGTACCAAAGGCCTAGATAAGGAGTGCCCTTAAGATATCTCAGAATTCTCTTGACAGCTGTCAAATGAGATTCTTTAGGGCATGCTTGGTACCTAGCACAGACACATGTAGCATACATGATATCTGGTCTACTTGCAGTCAAATACAATAGGGATCCAACTATCCCTCTATACAAAGTCTCATCTACAGGTTTCCCTGCATCATCTTTGCTAAGAGACATACTTGACCTCATAGGAGTTTTCATGGTACTGGATGATCTCATACCATACTTCCTTATTAATTCTATGGTGAACTTAGACTGGCATATGGATAAACCATTCTCAGTCTGTCTAACTTGGAGACCCAAGAAGAACTTAAGTTCCCCCATACTGCTCATTTCAAATTGTCCTTGCATAAGTTTTGCAAACTTCCTGCAAAGACCACTTTCAGTAGACCCAAATATGATGTCATCTACATATATTTGGACTAGAATGATCTTGCCTCTGGATTCCCTAAGGAATAGAGTCTTGTCTATTTTCCCCCTTGTGAATTTATTCTCAATGAGGAAACTAGACAGGGTTTCATACCAAGCCCTAGGGGCTTGTTTTAACCCATACAAAGCCTTCCTAAGTCTATAGACATAATTAGGTTGAGTTGAATCAACAAAACCTGATGGCTGTTCCACATAGACCTCTTCTTTCAGATTTCCATTAAGAAAAGCTGACTTAACATCCATTTGGTATACTTTAAATCCTTGATAGGTTGCATAGGCCAAGAACATTCTTATTGCCTCCAGTCTGGCTACTGGAGCAAAGGTTTGATCAAAGTCAATACCTTCTTCCTGCCTATATCCTTTAGCAACCAGTCTTGCTTTGTTCTTTATAATGACTCCATGTTCATCCATCTTGTTCCTGAAGATCCACTTAGTTCCAATTATGTTGTGGTCTTTTGGTTTAGGAATAAGCTCCCAGACTTTGCATCTCTTGAACTGATTCAGCTCCTCTTGCATTGCCTTAATCCAATGAGGGTCTAGGATGGCTTCTTCAAATTTCTTTGGCTCTACTTGGGATAGAAAACTGGAGTAGAGTACTGCACTTAGATTTCTGCTCCTTATTTATACCCCTTGACTTAGATCACCAATAATTTGATTTGCTGGATGATCTTTCAAATGTCTACTAGCTGGAGGCAGCCTGGCTTCAGGTTGATCTCCTTCAGCTTCTTCAACTTGCTGCACTCCTTGGTCTTCTTCTGCATCAGGTGCATGTAGTACTCCCCCTGGACAACAACCACTATCATCTACATGCTGACTTGCAGTAGATCCTTCTTCAATAATGAGCTTGTCCATCTTCTTAGTCACACTTGTGGAGCTGCAAATACTTCTAGACAACTCATTATTAATAAGTCTAGCTTCATCAAATACTACATGTACTGACTCTTCTACAACTTGAGTAGACAAGTTGTAGACTCTATAAGCCTTACTATTGTTGATGTACCCAACAAGGATCCCCTATTGGGATTTGGCAGCAAACTTGGTCAAGTAAGACTTTCCATTGTTAAGTATATAGCATTTACAACCAAAGATCCTGAAATAGGATAAATTTGGTTTTCTGCCTTTCACAATCTCATAGGGGGTCTTATTGTGGCTCTTGGTGATAGTATCCCTATTAATTACATGGCATGCAGTATTAACTGCCTCAGCCCAGAAATATTCTGGGAGAGATGTGTCACTTAATAGGGTTCTACCAGCCTCAATCAAGGTTCTATTTTTCCTTTCAGCAATGCCATTTTGCTGAGGTGTTCTTGGTGAAGAAAATTCCTGAAATATCCCAAATTCTTCACATAGTTTTGTCATGCTATCAGACTGGAATTCAGTACCACGGTCACTTCTTATTTTGACCACTGTATTGTCTAACTCATTCTGAATTTGTTTGACAAAACTATAGAAGATACTAGGTGTTTCAGATTTCTGTCTAAGGAAGAACACCCAGGAAAACCTTGAGTAGTCATCTACAACCACAAATGTGTAGACCTTCCTACCTAGGTTGTGAACTGGCATAGGACCAAAGAGATCCATATGCAAGAGGTATAAGCACCTCACAGCATCTTTGTTCTCAATGCTATTAAAGGTGGATCTAGTCTGCTTGCCCTTTTAACAAGCTGAACATATCCCATCTTTAATACACTTAACCTGAGGACCATTCCTCACTAACTCTTTGCTATAGAGTTGGCTAATTGTCTTGTAGTTAAGATGGGCTAGCCTCTTGTGCCATTTGACACAATGAGAGACTTTCTCATCAGCTACAAGACACACTGGAGAAACATTGTTCTCACACATAATGTCTAGGCAATAGACATTTCTCTTTCTATAACCTGTCAAAATGATCTCTTGATCATTTGACCTCCTGATATGACAACCATCTTTGACAAATGAGATGTCATATCCTAGATCACTCAGCTGACTTATACTAATGAGGTTGTGTTTCAAACCTCTAACATAAGCCACTTGAGTAATTGTTATAAGGTTACTAGAAATGTTACCAAAACCTTTGATGATTCCTTTTTCAGAACCACCAAAGGTGACTTCAGGACCATCCTTGATTGGTGTGTAGTCCTTTAGCAATCCCCTAGTTCCAGTCATGTGCCTGGAACATCCACTGTCCAAGTACCATATTGGGGCATGGCCACTTGGACTCACCTGCAAAACAGATTAGTTGACCTTAGAACCCAAAGAATTCTTGGGTCCTTGGTGCTGGTTAGTTTGCCTCTTAACAAAGCTACCTGCAGATCTTCCAACAGGCAGTTTGCTACTCATCTTGGCACTAGAATTGTGCCAACAGTCTATGGCAAAGTGGCCTACCTTGCCACAGCACCAGCACTCAAATCTATTGTACCTTTGCTTAGGTACAACCCTAGTTGTTCTATCTACAGCAGGCTTGTTGAGTACTGGGGCTTTGCCCTTAGACTTGGACTTTACAGTCCTGGCAGGGTTAGTAAACCCCAATCCAGTTTTACCCTTGTGAGGTATAAACTCATCTATCAAAGGTAGAACTGATTTTGGTTTAGAGAATCTTGCAACTATATCTCTCTCCTTCTGAAGACTAATCTCCAGATTTCTGATTTGATCATTCTTAAATGTTATAGTCCCCATCTGAATAACAGTTATGTTTTTCAGCCTGGCTATTTCATTTAATTTCTGATCAACTAACTTATCAAAATCAGTTGCAGCCTCTTTGAGACTAGCAATCTCCTTTGCCTGACTCTTGGCCAAGGATTTGCTTTTCTTAAAAGCTTGCAACAGAACTCTATATTCATCAATCAACTGATGAATATCCCCTTCAGATTCAGATCCACTGGCATCACTTGATGCTGATGTAACTGAATCTGAACTAGCACTAGAAATTGAACTTAAAGAATAATTTTGTACCTTACTAGGTCCAGGCTGATCCTGGATTTTATCTCCTTCTTAAAATGCCATCAGTCCTTGGCACTGATTGTCCTCTTGCTCATATATAGAGTTCATTAACTGGATGAACTCCTCTTCCTCTTCTTCAGCAAACAGTCCTATGTAAGCTTCAGCTTCTCACTCAGTTTCTGAAGAAGACATTTCTGACAGGCTTTTGTCCTTCTTGGCAACAAAGGACCTTTCCTTCTTGTCCTTGAATTGAGTCTTCTTCTTATCAGTTGACTCTTTCCTTTTCTCTAGACAGTCTGCAACCACATGTCCTTGTTTGTTACAGCAATAGCATATAATTTTTGATAAAGTTGATTTGCTTGACTTGGGCTTTCTCCTGTCTTTCTTTGATGACTTCTTGTTTTAATAATAGTCATATTTTCCCTGTGAAGTGGATGGCTTTGACCTCCACTATTTCTTCTTTAGAAACTTCTGAAAGTGTCTTGTGAAAGCTGCAAAGTCCTCATCACTCTCACTGCTTTCAGACTTTCTGCTTTCTGAATCATCTGACTCAGTCTCAGCCACTTTTGGAGGTGGAGATGGAGACTTACTTTTGTATTTCCTGGTGGCTTCTGTGTTGAATGCCACAGCTCTTTCTTTATGCTCAATTCTTGTAGTCTTCTCCTCTTCTTTCCTTACCATCAACTGCATCTCATAGGATAACAGCTTTCCAAACAATGTTGGAGGAGGAATATTTGCTAACTTGGTCATTTACCTTATGGCACAGATCTTGGTGTCCCAGTCCTTTGTTAGGGACCTCAAGAACTTATCATTCAGCTCATAATTGCTGAAATCTCTTCCATAGGACATTAACTCATTAACTATCCTATAGAATTTCTTATAGCATTCTGTTATGCTATCAGACTTGCCTTGTCTGAAGCTCTCATATTCTTGGTTTAACATAGACTTTCTGTCTTGTCTAACTTCTTCTGAACCCTTTATATACACTATCAGAGTATCTCACATCTCCTTTGATGTCTTACAGTGTATCAAGTTCTGAAATGTAGCATCATCTATGGCACTTACAATGATATTCTGAGCCCTCTTGTCCATGGTGGCCAGAATAATCTCATCTTTTGTCATTTCAGAAAAGTCTTTAGGTGTTCTCTGATTTGCATCTAACACAGATACCTTCATAGGCACATATGGCCCTTCTTTAACTGTTATATAGATTCTAGGGTCTGAGGCTTCCATAAACAGTCTTACCCTTTCTTTCCAAATGCCAAAGATCTCCTTTCTACATATTGGCAACTTCATGGATCCAAGTTCCTTATGATTCTCTGTTGAACCCATTTTCTTGATTTTCTTGATTCTGCACTTTACTGATACTGAATCTGCCAACAGGATCTACTCAGACAGTTAAGTCCTTTTTTGAGAAACCTGGCTCTGATACCACTTAAAAGAAATTGTACCTAATCACCTAGAGGGGGGTGAATAGGTGACTAAATCTTTTTACACTTTTAGGCAGATTAAGACAGTTATATAACTACTTCTTCACAGCAATCAATCAGCAATCACAGAATAAAGCATGTACACAAGGAACACACAGATTTATAGTGGTTCCCCAAGGTTTGGGTACATCCACTTTCCCCTTTCGCCTATCTAGTAGTGTACTAGATTCGGCCAAACTCCTCCAGAATTCCTCAGATCCTCAGATCTTACACTCAGAACCCCAAACAGGTTCCTACAGCTCAGGCCCAATGCCCTACAACTCAGTCTTCACAAAGACCTACACTCAGCCTTCAACAAGGCCTACACTCAGCCACAAGGCCTACACTCAGAGATATGAATCTCCTACACTCAGGCACACAAGCCCTACCACTCAGCCTTTATAATTTCAGGCTTACAACTCAAATCCCTAAGGATCCTACAAGAAATTAAGAATACAAAGTATATACCTACAACTCAGAATAAGAGAGAAGAGTTGACAGGTTTCTTGATGAGTTCTTGAATGAACTCTGCTGAGATCAACCTCACTTGGCTTTCGTCAAAGCTTCTTGAATGTAGAACACAATAGGGTTGATACTCTCTGCAGCTGATCTTCAATCACTGCAACTTAAGAATCAGAACTAGGTCTGAAACTTTCTTCACAGCCTGGTTCCAACTGCTGTCTTCTTGGAAGGAGCTCTCTCTCTCTCCAACTACTTAGATCTTCACTTGAAGGTCTTCAATGAATTGCTTTCAAACTACATAACATCTGTTGAATGTATAAGCCTTTATATAGACTTTCTTCATGGTGACCGGCTGATCCGGTTTCTAACAGCTTTCTGACATCTCTGACAGTTGCAGTAGACCGGCTGGAATGGCATCTGTCATGTCATTCAGTCACTTCTTTAAATATTTGTAACTGTCTGAAAGTGTCGAGACAGTCTGTCTTTAAGTGTCAACACTTATAGACCAAGTGTCGACACAAGTAGACTAAGTGTCGACACTAGCCTCCAAGGTGTCGACATAACTCCTTGTGTTGTAGAATTTACTTCTTGATACTGCTTCTTCATCATGTGTCGACACTGATATTGTGTGTCGACACAACTCCTTGTTCTTCAGTACTTAGTTGAATTCTTGTAAGTGTCGACACAACTCCTTTGTGTCGATACATCTTCTTGTGTTGATACTTGCTGAGTGTCGACACATATTCTTAGTGTCGACACCTGCCTTCTGTGTTGATACTTTCTGAGTGTCGACACTTCTCCTTGTGTCGACACATTTTTCTTCTGTTGAGACTTTGGCTGAGTGTCGACACATCTCCTTTGTGTCGACACTTGTACTTAAAATTTATTGAACTTTGCTGAGTGTCGACACAGCCTCCTAGTGTCGACACTTTCTTCATGTATTGAGTCTTCTGCTGAGTGTCGACACATTCTTTATTATGTCGACACTTTCTTCATGTGTTGAATCTTCTGCTGTGTGTCGACACATTCTTCATTATGTCGACACTTATAATTAGACTCTGCTGAAATTTGCTGAGTGTCGACACAGCCTCCAAGTGTCGACACTTTCTGATGTAGACAAAGTTCCTCTGGGTGTCGACACTGCTTCTAAGTGTCGACACTGCTTTACTGGACATCTCTTCATTGAGTGTCGACACATCCTGTATGTGTCGACACTTTCTGTCTGGTGTCGACTCTGCATCCCTGGTGTCGACACAATTACTCCAAGTGTCAACACTGCTTGTCTGGGTGTCGACACAAGTCTTCTTAAGTGTCGACACTTTCTTTCTGGGTGTCGACACATGGACTTAGAAACTTATCAGCTTTCCCTGCAAATACTTAACCTGCACAACTAAACTCAAAACACATCAAATACATTTTGATGTATATCATTGAGTAGGGTGAGGCTTCTTCAAATCAGGTACATTTATTCCAATGTACCCAACAATTTTGCTTGTCGATCCTGGGTTATCAGTAGCCGCTCCTGAATAGTGTGTATCATCGAGTTAGCTTCATCGACTTCTTTACGGTTATAAACCTTGGATTCGCCTGCTTCTGCCCAAGCTAACGGTGTACGACACTTCTGACCATAGAAAGCAACCGTGTCTAGCTCTCGAGACCCAGTCGAGACCTACTCGAGACAACTACTCGAGTAGTTGGACAGGACATGACCTGTGACACGCCCGTGTCACAGGCCGTGTGCCTTACTCCAGGCACTACGACCTACTCGAGACCACCCCTCGCGATCCACTCGAGTATATAGAGTAGAACACGCCCAGTGACACGCCCGTGTCACAGGTCACGTTTACTCTTTCTCGAGTATGCGTCGAACTCATCTACCCAAGTGGAACATCATCGACCAGAGGAAGACACGCCCTAGGTCACGCCCTCTGACATGCCCGTGTCACAGGGCGTATTCCCCCCAAATTTCGTCGAACGTATTTTCGTCGAACTCCTGACAGGCTGCTCACCCGAGCAGGACACGGCCTGTGACACGCCCATGTCCCAGGCCGTGTAACCCGACTTGAACTAAATCTGGGATTTTGGGGTGTTACACCTGGCCACTAGAACAACGTCTTCATGGCCTTGAACATCTTTGTGCTCCCAGGGAGGATTGAGTATTTTGTAACATACGCGTCATACATCAATTCTTCTCTCAACTTACCCATACTTGGGACGCATAAACGTCCCTTGTGTCGCAAAAGGCCGTCATCCCAGGAGAATTGGCTATCAAGTCCATCCTTTTCCTAGCATTGGAGATTTTCATCCATCTCCGACCCTCGCCGAATCCTGTCCGCGAGGTCATATTGTACCTCCGTCCAGTTTAAGCATGCATCGGCTGTGGAATTCTTGTCAACACAAGAAATCTCTAACGCTTCCAACTCATGGATCAGACGTTCATCATGCATCTGCAACCAATATACCCTTGACGGAACCCTCCGACTCAAGGCATCAGCGACCATGTTTCCCTTCCCGGGAGTATAATGAATTATCAATGATGTAGTCCCTAAGGAACTCCAATCACCTTTGTTGTCACATATTCAGATCCTTCTACTCCAACAAGTACTTTAGGTTCTTATGGTCCGTAAAGATATCTACTTTTACGCCATAAAGATAAAGCTGTCATAACATAAGTGCAAAGATCACCGCCGCCAACTATAAGTCGTGGACGGGATAATTTCGCTCATGCACTTGCAACTGGCGTGAGCCATAAGCAATCACTTTTCCAAACTGCAAAAGAACGCAGCCTAAGCCGCTCCCTGAAGCATCACTATAGAGCTCATATTCGTTGTTACCACATGGTGATGTCAACACAGGCGCCGTGGTCAACCGACGCTTCAGCTCTTCAAAAGCTCGTGTGAATTCTGGCATCCAAACAAACTTCTGATCCTTCCTCATCAGTGTGGTTAAAGGCAAAGCGATCCGCGAGACATTTTCTACAAAATGTCTATCGTAGCCTGCCAGTTCAAGGAAACTCCTGACTTCGGCCACCGAAGACAACACCGGCCACTCATGTATGGCTCTTATCTTTGATGGATCCACTATTATGCCCTCTCCACTTACCACATGGCCAATAAAAGCCACCAACAACAGCCAAAACTCGCACTTCGAGAACTTGTTATAGAGCTTATTACTTCGCAAGGTATGCAACACCAACCGCAAATGATTTGCATGAGCAGCTTCAGATTGAGAGTACACCAAGATATCATCAATGAACATGATAACAAACAAGTCCAAGTACTCTCGGAACGGTCGGTGCATTAGGTCCATGAATATCGATGGCACATTGCATAGCCCAAACAGCATTATCGTGAACTCATATTGACCGTAGCGTGTTCCAAACGCGGTCTTGGGAATTTCACCTTCCCGAATCCTCAACTAGTAATATCCAGATTTCAAATCCAATTTGTAATAGATGGTTGATCCCACTAGCGGAGCGAATAATTCATCTATCCGTGGAATCAGATACTTGTTCTTTTCTGTCAGCTTATTCAATTCACGGTAATCAATACAGAATCGCAAACCCCTGTCCATCTTTTTCACAAACAGAACAGGTGCGCTCCAAGGTGATATAATTGGGCGTATATATCCATGCTCCAGCAACTCTTGCAATTGGACTTTCAACTCAGCTATTTCCTTTGGCGCGACACGATATGGCGAGCAGGATACAGGCTTCGCACCAGGCACCAACGCAATAATGAAGTCGATCTCCCGCTGGGGTGGTAGCCCAGGAAGATCCTTAGGAAACACATCTGCAAACTTTGATAAAATTGGAACGTCACTCACACTGACCTTTGGCCAACATCCTGTATTAGCATGAAGTCTGAACAGCATTGACGACTTGGAGTCTAGACATCAAGGTCCCGCTCACCCCGTGCATACCAGCGACTAATCCAACAAACTTAATCGCAAGATCAGGATTCTGTCCCAGTGTGATCTCGTCTAAATTACAGTCAATAAAGGCACACTGTTCCAAGAGACAGACCACACCGAAAATCACGTCAAATTCCGATATCAATAGCACAGATGCATTCACACAGAAATCCCGACTTCCAACTTGAACTGCCACCTTATCAGCCATATCCACAAGCATCACACATTCATTTGGTAATAACACCGTCACACTATCTACCTTTAACTGAATCGGTACACCGATCTGTGACACGAGGTCCACAGATAGAAATGAATGAGAAGTACCAGTATCAAACAGGGCTGTCGTCGGACAAAGTCAAATACAAACACATCTAACGCAAGCTACAAACAAGGTATGAAAGGACCAAAACAGCAATTCAAGATGTCACCGCATGTCGATGACAATGTCACTTTGTTGTATGGCCCTTCTGTTGGCCAAGTATAATACTCGGGGTGGCGCCTGGGCGGTAGTTGACTCCACCACTGCCTTTCCCTTGTCAGCATTTGATGCTCCGGTCATCGTTTCAACCTTTGGCTGACCAACCCGACAGTCACGGGCTATATGCCACACGTTACCCCATGTACTATATCATCAAATTTCCATTCGTGTTCACGAATACCGTGCCAGCACATTTATGCCAATCGTATATGTATTGTACCAATCAAAGTAGACAAGGAACATTTGCAACCTCCATTAAAAGACGAACGACATGTTTATACACACAAAACATCTACAGTACAGGAGCATAGTTATTTATATACATAAAGTTGAAATTCCCTTCTTATTCATCTAACGACCAACTCAGCAATCTCGTGCTTTATGTCCTTCTGTGGCACACGAGTAACACTTGTATTGCTTCTTTGGCTTCTGGTCACCACCCCAACACTCTCGGGCAAGGTGTGCCTTCTTGCCACAAGCATAACAAGCACGAGTCTCGTGTTTTCCCTTCCTGTGGTGAGCAGGCTTTCTAACCAGTGAAGAAATCGATTCCCTGATCACAGGCATTTGACGGGCTCTTGTCAAGTCCATCTCCAATAGTCTAGCTGACTCCACCAATGGTTGGAATCCCATTAACTTCGGACCCATCAACAGAAAACGTAGTTCCTGACGTAGCCCATCATAAAACCTGTTGATTTTAGTTTTCTCGATTTCAAACACAAACTCTGGATGTTGTCACAGCGCAAAAAATGCATGAAAGTATTCCTCAGCCGCGTCCACTCCTTGGTTCACGCACAAGTTCAACGACAAAGCTGATGCTCTTTCCCTTGTCGTCTGCTCAAGTACGCAGACCGACATGGGACGCAC
The DNA here is from genome assembly GCA_039583875.1 of Platanthera guangdongensis. NCBI lineage: Eukaryota > Viridiplantae > Streptophyta > Magnoliopsida > Asparagales > Orchidaceae > Platanthera > Platanthera guangdongensis. The sequence goes on along the minus strand of CM077158.1, from coordinate 190,807,995 downwards.
CACCGGAACAGAGGGTTTTCCTTGTCCCTCATGTTGGGCCTTGATCATTGTGTAGACCACATCAGCGATCAATCGGACCATCTCTACCGAAGGAGGAGGTGGTGGTACCACAGTTGGTGTCATCAGTGCCATCGAATATTGTGGTTCATGTTGCCCTGCATGCACGCTAGTCTCCTATAGTCATGGAACACACAAGTAAGCAACAAACATAGTGTAACAGCCCAATTTTTCAGCAGGCAAAATTTTGGGTGACACGGTCTGGAACACGGTCGTTTCCCAGGGCGTGTCCTGCTCGGGTGCGGAGTCATCGTCAGTTCGACGAACTGCATTCTTCGTTCGACGAACTGCGTTCGATGTTCGTCGAACGCGGGAACATGCCAGGCTACACGGGCGTGTACCATTCGAGGAGGGTGTGTCCCCCTGTGTTCGACGAACTGCGCTCGACGATCGTCGAGTATGGGTTATACGGCCTGTGACACGGGCGTGTCACAGGGCGTGTCCCGCTGTGTCGAGAGGTCGACACTTTTCTCCCGAGTAAGTGGAAAAGTACTCGAGTAAGAGGGCGGTGACACGGGCGTGTCATTTGACACGGGCGTGGCCAATCCGAGTACTCGAGTAGTTGGTTTTCTCTCGAGTAAGTCCTCTCGAGTGGGTCTCTATTGGGTGACATGGGCGTGTCCTGGCCGTCACGGGCGTGTACCCTGGACGTGACCTATTTCGGGATAAGGCGGTTGATAAGGCGGTTTGTGCACCGCTTAGTGTGACACGGCCTGTGACACGGGCGTGTCACACGGCGTGTCGGACTCGAAACATGTTTTTGCGGGTTTTCGTGGCCGTCCATTCTTCTTCAGCTGGGATCTAATAGCTGAGAGCCTTCCCTGTTTCCTTAAGGCCGAAAAGTGAGAAGGAAAACTCATTTTTATGTTAGCCTTCATCTTTCTAAACTTTTAGAGAGAGAAAGAGAAAGGAAGAAGGAGGAAGAAGAAGAGGGGTTGATCTCTGGTGGAGCTTGAGAGTGTCAAGTTGAGATTCGAGGCCATCATTGCGGAGGAAAAGCTTTTGCGGTTCTTTCTTGCCAGCTAGGAATTCATGGCACCGAAATGGTCTTCATGGGTAATGACCTTTCTTCATATCCATGTGAAGGCTTCCCTTTTGGCATATGTATATGATTCCCCCACCAAAGGGTGGCTGATGTTGGGAGTCTTTTGGGTTGATTCAGGGAATCCCCTTTCATATAGATCCGGAAATGGAGTACGGAATAGGCATGCTGTGTGAAGCACATGTGGACAGGTTGGTATGGATTGGTGATGTTGCATACGAACCGGAGAAGACTCCGTGATAAACGTGTAGTTTAGGAGTCGACGGGTTGGACCTGTGAAAGAAAGTAGCAGGAAGTACTGGAGTGGTAGTACAGGAAAATACTCATAGAATTCTTGTGATGTTGGGTTCTACCTGTGAAAGGAAGTCGCAGGAAGTACTGGATTGGAATTCCAGGAAATATCCTTTGTAATGCTTAATGTTCATAGGGAGTCCACCTGTGAAGAGATGATGTAGGCCACTCCCAAAATGGGAATAGGATGCAAATTGGTAAAGGGATTCCTAAGGGGAATTTAAATGAACACGTGATGTGCGTGTAAAACTCAAAATTTCGGCAGAGTTTCGTCTATAATGTTGCGATCTCACAAGTGGGATATTCCCATCCAAACCTGCACGAACATTCACATATACATTTTTAATAACCTAGCCATACATCTAGTGTCATACCACCGCATTTCCATCCACATGGAGAGCGCTACGGACTAAGAAATTCGATTCGGAAGATAGTCCAAAGGCAGCCCTCAAAACAAAACGAAACGAGGATATACCAAATCCTCTTAATCCATTCGAAACCAAAGGCTAAACCAACCCCAGTTTGCAAACGTCCAAGGGGACCTATCCTTGCAAAAACCTTCGCAAAAAATCGGATAAAAGCAATATAATTTCAGATTTTTTTTCAATGCAAATAGTAATCAAATTTTAGGATAGAACATGATATCAAAGTTTCCATCAAATTCTCACAATCTAAGATGAAGCACTACACAAGATTTAGGAGAGGAAATTTGTTACCCAAAAATCTGAAACTAAAGAGGAGGAGAAAGATAACTATGAAAGAGTCACACTTCCACGGGTCCACCGGAGTCACATCAGATGGAGAGATCCGAGCCACCATCTTCGGAGTCACACCGGAGGAGGAAGGAGGTCGTCGGAGCAGCGGGAAACGCCACCAGGAGGGGGCGGAGGCAGCAGCAAGTCGCGGCTTGTCCCGGGGCGTGGGATTGGGTCGGCTGGCCGAGCGGGCTGCTTCATGCCAAATTAGTTTAGGATTTCTCTTTTTATTTCAACATACCCTCTCCAACATAACATACACATATATATAATATTACACCCTCTCCATCCACCCTTCATCCAAAATCCAAATAAATCCAAGCCACTAGCTTAATAAAAACAACCACAACAACAAAAACACCTAATAAGATTTATAAATTTATAAATTATAAACTTATAAATCTTAAGACAAAAATTGTTTATAACAAAATTATTTTGATTATAATGTTATATCATTATAATCAAAATGATGTGAAGTAACGGCGGCGGCGGCGACGACGGTTGCGGCAACGACCATTAATGTCCCCGAACATGTAGCGGCGGCGATGGCGGCGGCGGCGGTGACAGTTGCGACAACGGCCATGAATGTCCACGAACATGTAGCGGCGGCGATCAAAAGCGAGATCCATGTCGGCACGAGCAAATGGCGGGGCATCCTCGCCATCAATCCTCCCCCGCTCAAAATCACTCATCCCCGATGAGTGGACAGGGAAAGAATAGCAGGGGACAGCAGCATCCACGGGTAGCATAGCAAGAGCGGACATCCACGGGGCAGGACAAGCAGTGCAGGCATCCACAATAGAACAGAACCTGTCATGAGCAAGAACAGCAGAAAACCTCATAGATGTGTCAGCATAAAGAAAAGCAGTGCAATCTTACCATCCAATGCGAGAACCAGGAAATCCAAATGGAAGCGCGACACGAAAAGAATCTCACCTCTCAACCCAAGAGAATCTGAAGTGGAAGAGAGAAACTTCGGAGAAAACCACTCAGGTGGAAACCAGATATGCAAAAATAAATCCGAAAAATTGAACCACGGCGAAACACCGATTGCATCATAAAAATCCAAAACAATTGCGTTAAATCCAAAATTGTTGAAGATCATGAAAGGATCGGCGCTCCAACGTAATAATTTTGTTACGAAACCCGAAGGTATCCACTCGTGGGCTAACCAGACTAAATTAGAATCAACAATTCTGCAGTCAGAAGCTCTCGGAGGTGAACAGACGTGAAAGTGACGCAATACACAGACACTGGCATAAGGCGACGACATGTGTACGTGCAGATCGTACCAGGATGGATGAAAAATATGTGCAATTTGATTTGATGGGTAATAATGTTGTGAGGACACCAAATCAAAAGGCACAGTCGCCGTGAAATCATACGCATTCGCAGATGAAGACATGTCCGCATACGGACACTCACTAATGCATAGCCCACAAGTCACGTCCAACATCATAGTTTTAAATTTTTGTTTAAAAATGTCATAAAGAAATGTCAGCGAAAAATGCTCATCATCAACTATAGGGTTGGATGCTCCCTGATTTGAAAGGACGTACGTGCGACACAACTCAACGTACCTAACTAGGTTCACTATCGTGTGCATGCACGGATCATCAAAAGGCGGAGGATAAATGTGTGCGACCGGGCTTGGCAAATAAGTGTGTCTAGGGGACATCACATCAAAAAGCCCCATAGCCAAGGAATCACGAACAGTCCAACACGAAGCCTTACCCAACACCAAGCGGTCAGATGAACGGTCCACCCAAGAAAAAGCATAGTCAGATCTACGAACTGGAGTGGAAAGATCAAACACGACAACTAACAACTCGCCCACACACATCTATCTAGGTAAGTCTAACGGGGGAGCTAGATAAATAGGCACCCCCAAATATCTCGGACTAGAAATGACAAGCTCGGTCCCTAACAAATCATTTAATCGAGTCAAGTGAACCGGAAGGGGAGTCGACAGGGTCGATGCCAGAGGAGGAGCTAAGTCATACTCACCGTCAAAACACGGATTTAACGTCCAAGAAAAATCCATCGGGTGTCGGCCAACAAAATCAAGAGTAAGATCAAATAGTGGATTCGTCCTCATAGAAAACTCAACCGGATCGTCATCACCTAACTCACTCTCATATAAACATTCATCACAGGTTGACTCTACCAACTCAGCCGAAATGTCTTCCAACCCACTAAATATTACATCCAAACCATAATCAGTAACGGTCTCAAAAGTAGGCAAAATCGAACCCAACAAAAGTTTTATTCCACATTGGGCTTCAGGCAATGGAGATAACATCATAGTAACATTTTTCGGGTCCTTAGCGCTGACATCATCCAAAACTAGCCTTCCCTCGCAAGGTGAATCTTCCAAGACAATAAGTACATCAGCTAACTCAGGGCCATCAGACGGTTCCTCAACTATCATAGGAGACGGACCGGAAATATGGTCGAGGGGAAATTGGATAATCCCAGGGGGTGATACCTTAGAGGAGACATCCTCATCCAGGTCACTAGGATAACCAAGCTCCTCATCGTCACTAAGGTCGTCAGAGAAAATGGCATCGCCCTCAGTGGCGGGCTCAGCTGTCGAGGCTAAAAGAGCCAAAGCCCTAGGCTTTGTGGGGCACTCCACGGCATAGTGGCCAATCAAGCCACACGCATAACATGTGGCGTTCTCCTTGCAAGTCTTAACTGTCTGCCTATGCTTAGCCCGCAAATTTTTAACATCCCTAGCAGTGACAATGACAGGAGGCGGGACAGAAGACCTAACCTTCTCCTTCTCCCGAATAGGTGGAGTACGTCGGCTCGAAATAGTCAGATCTTGGCGGAGCACGGGTCTAGCGGGAGGCTTGGACTCACTCCTGTGATCAAAAATGGGTGTAGTGCCCTGGAGGGGAGAAATAAGATTGTGAGACGTCCGAGTAAGGGAGTACGAGGGGACGTACTGGTTCGATGTAGGCAAAGTCTTAGGCGGCGAATCACTCATATAATCAGAAATCTGGGAACGACTGTAGGAAGGGTAATACTCATCTGTTAATATATTCTTCATAATCTGCCAACCTACAAGTGAGTCGTTGAGTGACATCCCAAAACGTCTCTCACCAATTAATTGAAGTCTCGCAACAGGAATCTTGTGGGGGTCCACAATATGATATCGCTCAAAATAGCGTTCCATGTCCTTCACCCAACCTAAAAATACTCGCGGTCCACCTATCCCATCATAGGTCGGAGCAAGAACTCTAACAGGCTTATAGGTGCGCGGTGGTGGTGTCAAATACTGTGCTAACATAACGTTACGCTCAACGAATGATGGTGAGTGAGCGGAACTCCCAGTGTGTGCCATGAAAGACTAACGGAAAACACGCAAACCATTTTTTTTTGATATATTTTAGGAAACACAAATTTTTTTTCTTATATATATAAATAAAATAAAATTGAAGACCAACAAGCGTGCCTAAGTGCAAAAAAGTGGGGAAGCTCGAAACGAGCGGATCGTTGCCAAGTTGAGAAATTGGCAAACCTCTTTCCCGAAGGTGAAGAAATTGGGATGTGTGTGCATAAAGGTAGGGAAGTGACGCGGGAGGACCGACAAAGATTAAGAAAGCTTTGCGCCGCCTCTGATACCAAATTGATGTAGGCCACTCCCAAAATGGGATTACGATGCAAATTGGTAAAGGGATTCCTAAGGGGAATTTAAACGAACACGTGATGTGCGCGTAAAACTCAAAATTTCGGCAGAGTTTCGTCTATAATATTGCGATCTCACAAGTGGGATATTCCCATCCAAACCTACACGAACATTCACATATACATTTTTCATAACCTAGCCATACATCTAGTATCATACCACCGCATTTCCATCCACATGGAGAGCGCTCCGGACTAATAAATTCGATTCGGAAGATAGTCCAAAGGCAGCCCTCAAAACAAAATGAAACGAGGATATACCAAATCCTCTTGATCCATTCGAAACCAAAGGCTAAACCAACCCCGGTTTGCAAACGTCCAATGGGACCTATCCTTGCAAAAACCTTCGCAAAAAAATCGGATGAAAGCAATATAATTTCAGATTTTTTTCAATGCAAATAGGAATCAAATTTTAGGATAGAACATGATATCAAAGTTTCCATCAAATTCTCACAATCTAAGATGAAGCACTACACAAAATTTAGGAGAGGAAATTCGTTACCCAAAAATCTGAAACTAAAGAGGAGGAGGATAAAGATAACTATGGAAGAGTCACACTTCCACGGGTCCACCGGAGTCACACCAGATGGATAGAACCAAGCCTCCTTCTTCGGAGTCACACCGGAGGAGGAAAGAGGTCACCGGAGCAGCGGGAAACGCCACCAGGAGGGGCGGAGACAGCAGCAGGTCGCAGCTTGTCCCGGGGCGCGGGATTGGGTCGGCTGGCCGAGCGGGCTGCTTCACGCCAAATTAGTTTAGGGTTTCTCTTTTTATTTCAACATACCCTCTCCAACACAACATACACATATATAGAATATTACACCCTCTCCATCCACCCTTCATCCAAAATCCAAATAAATCCTAGCCACTAGCTTAATAAAAACAACCACAACAACAAAAACACCTAATAAGATTTATAAATTAATAAATTATAAACTTATAAATCTTAAGACAAAATTTATTTATAACAAAATTATTTTGATTATAATGTTATATCATTATAATCAAAATGATGTGAAGTAACGGCGGCGGCAGCGGCGACGGTTGCGGCAATGACCATCAATGTCCACAAACATGTAGCGGCGGCGATGGCGGCGGCAGCGGCGACAGTTGCGACAATGGCCATCAATGTCCACGAACATGTAGCGACGGCGATCAAAAGCGAGATACATGTCGGCATGAGCAAATGGCGGGGCATCCTCGCCATCAAGAGAATAACAGGAAGTACTGGCGTGGTAGCCAGGAAAAACCCCTGACATTTGTGCTATTTGCGGTGTCCACCTACGAAGAGAGTAGCAGTAAGTACTGGTGTGCCCAGGAAAGACCCGCTAATGTTGTGATATGAATGGGTGTAAGAGAAATACCCAGGCTTGAATGCCAGAACGGGATTGGTGAGACCGACTCGCGCCTTTTATAGCCGTGAGTATGTCGTACTCGGTGATGGCAAGACGATTTGAGCAATGGGGGGTGGAGGATCCAACCTGCGTTATGTCCGTCCGACGTGAGACCAGAAGGTGCGGTCTGTTGGAGCGCATAGCAAGAGTCGTAGGCCTGCGTGCCATGACATAATGGGGTGCTACGGGCCAATCCTGGTGCATTACGACTAGAACTCTGGCTGCACGCCATGGAGTAAATGCTCAAGTGATTTACCGTTGGGCTGCGACCCTGATACGGTGGTGGGCAACTGGTTCGCCGGTATACCAAGAATGTGCCCTGAGTGCACGGACCGTTGGGTCGGGTGGCTAACAGTTGTCATGACATGTGTGCGTAAAAGTACATTATATGAATATGTATATATATATATCCATGCTTGTGATATGCTATGCCTACAGGGAAGATTACCGCTGCCCTGAGAAAGGGGTAGGGTCATTATAATTTGGTCAGCTGAATGTTGACCGTTGCCTTTGTTTGCCACCGTTGGGTGTATGGTCCCTGTACAGGTGCTGGAGAGCTAAGCGGGATGAAAAAGTGTTGATGTCCATGTTGTTTTAGCTGCTGCTGCTGCTATTAGCCCTCGAAGGCTAATTTGGATATGAGTGTTGTGTTTACTTTTAATGTGGCTGGCCTGCGCGCCAATGTTTAGGCCACTGTTTGAAAGCCCTGTAAGGCCATAAGGCCAAATAGTTTATGTTGTAAGACATTCCTATCTATATATATAATGTGGAGTTGTTTTATATGTTGGACATTCAAGTGTGGAGTTCAATGGTTAGTGTAGGCTTCCGCTAGAATGCATTCTGTTAGGGTGTGATGCGCTAATCTGGTATCATCCCGTAACTTCACTGCCTGTTTTGTGATATATGTTGTGGGGCCCCAGCCGTACCTTCTAGTATATACCATATAAACGGATGGAGTTGTTACATTTTTGGTATCAGCTGTCTGGGTCTTTTCCTCTCGAATTCGTGGTCGACTTATTTTGTGGGGTGGCGAGCACGTGTCTGTGCAAACCAAGTTACACGTTTGAACTCCTGAATGTCCATGATAGGAATGCAAATTCTTATGTTTGAGGAACCTACGTGTTACTACTTTGTGTTGTTTTCTTGTGTAAGGCCGCTAATGTGTGTGTCTTGTCCCCTTTAGGTGACTCGGAGTGGTGCGGGGCAATCAGAGCCCTAGCGTTCGGATGAAAGTATGGCACCAGCTGAGGTGCCTACACCTCCGCCGTCTGCAGAAACTGTGCGACAAATTGCTGAGGCTTTGTTTGCCATGGTTCAAGTACAGCCGGTTGGGCAGGCGCAAGGGCAAGCGCAGCCGGCCGTGAGGCCAGAACAGGTGGCGGCGAGGCCAGAACCTGTTGTGGTTGTGAATCCTCGAGCCGCTGAGAAGCAGTTGAAGTAATTCATGACTTTTCACCCGCCTACGTTCTCGGGAGTGGGATCTCCTGCGCAGGCTGAAGACTGGTTGTCGCATGTCAAGAGGACTATGACGGCAATTAGAAAGGAGGAGCATCAGAAAGTCACCCTAGCTACCTTCTTACTTGAAGGAGAGGCTAGATTGTGGTGGGATTAGATGGAGCTGCATCACTTGGCGGGTCGTCCCTTAACACAAGTATCGATGGAAGAATTCTCTCGACTCTTCCTAGCGAAGCACCTTCTTACGGCGCAACGGATTGCCATGGAGAATAAATTCCAAAAGCTGACGCAAGGTGATGGCAGTGTTGACGCGTACCTGCATGAATTTACACGCTTGGGGCGGTATGCTGGTTTGATTTTTGCTGATGAGCAAAGGAAGACGAATAGGTTCTACAAAGGACTGCGGGACAAGTTGAGATTCCTGTTTTCTATTTCTGTGAACCAAGGCTTCCAGGCATTAGTTGATACTGCCTGCGCGCTGGAAAAAGACATGAAAAGGGTGCAGGGGAAGAGGGCATTGGCTGTGACACAGCCGGAGTTTAAAGTGCCCCGACCGACGAAGTCATTTTATAAGAAGAAATGGGGCAAGAGGCCCAAGATGGCGGGACAAGCTCCTTCTTCAGTTGCATCAGGAGCAACGTCGGGGGCAACCTCAAAGCCGGATACTCGTACATGCTTTAATTGTGAATGGGTGGGGCATATAGCTCGGGAGTGTCGGATGCCACCAAAGACTGAAAAGAAGGCAGGAGCATCGTATGCGGAGAAGGGCAAGGCAGTGGCGGACTCCTCTGCCTCTCAGGCATTGCCCCGGGTCTACAATCTTGGCCTGTAGGAGGCCATCAAGCAGAGTGACGTCGTCACAGGTACGAGTTTAGTTTTGCGTATCATCTTGCTTGTATGTTTTGCTTAATGCATATGTGTATGCGGCTTGTGTGTGTGACATGATTGTCATAGGCTTTGTGATGATTTGGGACACGCTGGCGCGAGCACTGTTTGATACAGGTGCATCGCATTCTTTTCTGTCTAGCGAGTTTATAGCGCGGCTTGGGATACCTAGTCGTGTGAAGACAGATAGTGTCAGAGTGGTGTTGCTGAATGGCTGTTGGATGCTTGCAGATCAAGATTGCGATGTGGCGGTCCAAATAGGAAGTCGGGATTTCAGTTTGACTACATCTGTATTGCCGATATCGGAATTCGACGTGATATTTGGTATGGATTGGCTTGTGGAGCAGCATGCCTTGATTTATTGCCAGTCCAAAGAGATCACATTGGTCCAGAATACCTAACAAGAGACAAAGTTCGCGGGTATGCGAGGAGTGGGCGGGATGTTATTGTCTGCACTCCAAGTCTTGAAGGCTGTTCGGAAGGGTGCGGAGTGTTACTTCGCCCTGATTCAGGCTGTTGAGCCTAAGGCCAGTGTGTGATGTTCCGATTGTGTCAGAATCTGCAGATGTGTTTCCCAAGGATCTCCCTGGGCTACCACCCCAGCGTGAGATTGACGTCACGATCGAGTTAGTTCCAGGTGCGAAACCTATGGCCCTCTCTCCATATCGCGTTGCGCCTAAGGAAATGGCGGAGTTGAAAGTCCAACTGCAGGAATTGATGGAGCAGGGTTATATATGCCCAAGCATGTCTCCTTGGAGCGCCCCTGTGCTTTTTGTGAAAAATAAAGACGGTGGCTTGCGATTATGTATTGATTACCGCGAACTGAATAAGCTGACCGAGAAGAATAAATATCTGATACCCCGAATTGATGAGTTGTTCGATCGGCTGGTGGGATCGACCGTCTACTCGAAGTTGGACTTGAAATCTGGTTATTACTAGTTGAGGATACGGGAAGAAGATATTCCCAAAACCGCATTTGGAACACGGTACGGGCACTACGAGTTCACGGTCATGCCGTTTGGGCTGTGCAATGCGCCCTCGGTATTTATGAACTTGATGCACTGAATATTCCGCGAGTACCTGGATCTGTTCGTGATAGTGTTCATTGATGATATCCTGGTGTACTCGAGACCGAAAGCTGATCATGAGAAGCATTTGCAGTTGGTGTTGAGTACATTGAGGCAGAATCAGCTCTATGCTAAGTTCTCCAAGTGCGAATTTTGGCTAGCGTCGGAGGCTTTTTTGGGCCATGTGGTGAGTGGAGCGGCATAGCAGTGGATCCAGCGAAGATAAGGGCCATAGAGGAGTGGCCAGTGTTGTCTTCAGTGGCTGAGGTCCGGAGCTTCCTTGGACTAGCAGGCTACTACCGAAGATTTGTTGAAAACTTCTCGGAGATTGCTTTGCCGCTAACCACGCTGACTCGAAAAGAGCAGAAGTTCATTTGGTCGCCATAGTGCGCGCGAGCTTTTGAAGAGCTGAAGATTCGGTTGACCACGACGCCTGTGTTGTCATCGCCATGTGGTACCGATGGATTTGTAATCTACAGTGATGCTTCAGGGAGTGTCTTAGGCTGCGTCCTTCTACAAAATGGAAAGGTGATTGCTTATGACTCACGCCAGCTGAAAGTGCACAAGCGGAACTATCCCGTCCATGATCTTGAGTTGGCAGCGGTGATCTTTGCACCAAAGCTGTGGCGACACTATCTTTATGGTGTGAATGTGGAGATCTATACATATCACAAGAGCCTGAAATACCTATTGGAGAAGAAGGACCAGAACATGCGACAGCGAAGGTGGTTGGAGTTCCTTGGGAACTACACCTTTGAGATTCACTACACGCCCGAAAAAAGTCAATGTCGTCGCGGATGCCTTAAGTCGGCGGACTCCGACAAGAGTAGCTTGGTTGTAGAGGCAAGATGAACGTCTCATCCAGGAGCTGGAAGTGTTAGAGATTTCTTGTGTTGACAAGAATTCCACTGCCAATACATGTTTGAACTGGACGGAGGTGTAATGTGACCTTGTGGACCGAGTTCGACGAGCAACAGAGTTGGATGAAGATCTCCTACGCTATGCGAAAGCTGGGCCAGAAGGAAAGTTCTCCTGGGATGACGGTCTTTTGTGGAAAGAGGGCTGTCTGTGCGTCCCCAATTTGGGTACATTGAGGAAATAACTGATGTATGAAGCGCATTATACGAAGTACTCAAGCCACCCTGGAAGCACAAAAATGTTCAGGGATATGAAAAAGCTGTTCTGGTGGCCAGGGCTAAAGAAAGATATTGCTCTTTATGTGGCCAAATGCCAAACCTGTGCTATGGTGAAGGCGGAATGCCAGAAACCAGGCGGTTATTTGAAGTCGTTGCCGATTCCAGAGTTGAAATTTGACGATATTTCCATGGATTTCGTGCACGGGTTGCCGAGATCTCAGCGAGGGAACGATTCCATCTGGGTGATTGTCGATCGGCTGACAAAAGTGGCACACTTCCTCCCGAATAGGCGGGAGGATTCGGTAGAAAGTTTGTCAAAGCTGTACGTGGAACAGATTGTACAGCACAATGGTGTTCCTCGGAGCATCGTGAGTGATCAGGATGGGCGATTCACGTCAAAGGATTGGAGGCTAGTTCACCAGCCGTTGGGCACGAAGTTGACTTTCAGTACGGCCTTTCATCCCCAATCGGATGGCCAAACTGAACGAACCAACAGAACGATGGAGGACATGCTCCGAATGTGCGCCATGTAACATCCCATTTCCAACTAGACCCCTAAGATTGGTTTAGGCCATGACTAGGTCATGACAAAATCCTAGGAAGCTAAAAAGGGCCAAGTGATAGAAGTCCAAGGTGAGAATCACCTTGCTCTGCCTATGGCATAACCTCAACACAAAACCTAAGGTTTGACCTTACGGCTTCATCATGATTCCATGACCCCACCACAACTAACCTATTAGAGGGTCCACTAGAGCCTTAAGGGTCCATTAAAGTCAACCCAAAGTGGCCAATTTGACCTAGGACCACCATAGGCCTAAATTGGGCAAGGTGCCCTAACAAAGGGGCAGTTGGCCTATAATGTGCCCAACCAACCTTGCCCAGGTCTTCCTAGACTAAAGTGGTGTCAATGGGGCACCAAGGACACATTGGGTTCAGTCCTGGAGGCCAAGTTGACCCAAGTCAACTCTAGCCCCAAAGTGGTCAAAGTGCCCTTACCAAGGGTCAAGTGACCTCCAAGGTACCAAGTCAACCCTACCCAACCCTTCATCATGACTTCATGTTGACAAAGGTCAACTCTACCTTAAGGTTAAGTCAAATTAGCCCAAATGGGCTAACCCAAGCCCAAGCCCATTCCCCCCCCCCCACTTGGGCTAACTTTATTTTAATTAATAATAATGATTTTATGGGCTACCAATAGGCTAGAGTGATGAAACAATTCGGCCATGAGGGGCAGGAGAGAGAAAGCTCCAATTTCCCTTTAATGGAGGAGAGAGAAAATGGAGTAAAGTCCATTCATGCCATGGGGAAGCCAAGGGCCATTCTTCTTTGCTTGGTTCACCTTCCCTAACAGCACTGAGAAGATCAGGAGGCTTTTCAGGCTCTTCCACTGGATGGATGCACTGAACCACCAAGGCCGAGAGATAGCTTTCAAGGCCATTAATGGCCATCGATGATCCAGCCTCTCCTCTCCCCATCTGAGGCTTTAGACACCTTCAGTGGGCCGAGAGGAGGATTTCTGATGAGTACGATTATGATAGGCTTTTTACTATCATAATTGTAATCATGTCTACTATTTCCTGCCCCTTTTTGTGGTGATTTCACGATAATAGTAAAGAAATTGTCGTATCATAGATAGAAGAGCGCATTTAGAAGTCTTTGGCATTCCTTGTAATAAACTATTTACTGATTCTTTCATTTTTCTATTACAGTTAATGCTAACCTGTGGAAGTAAAAGTCTTGGAGCAAACAGAGGAGTTCACGGAGTCAACATGGCTGATGACAGGATGAAAATCTGGAGCACACGGGTGGACACCTAGTCGTGTGCCTACCCGTGTCCTATGTACCCTGGAGCTGAAGAAATTGGCGCAGGAGACAGAGACTCACACGGGTAGGACACACGCCCGTGTGCCTACCCGTATCATATTTGAACACGATTGCCGACCAACCCGTTTCTGAAGTACACGGCCGAACACACGGTCGTGTCCATACCCGTGTCATCTGACACGGCCCACTACCAGACACGCTTGCTCGTGGAGAAACCGCCTAGGAACCGTCCACACGGCCTGACACACGGCCGTGTTGGAACTCGTGTCCGACCTGTTTGTAAAGGGACTATATATTTCCTGTAGAAAACTTTGTGGAGAACTTTTTGGATCATTTCTGCGATTGGAGAACTGCTGAAGGCCGAAGGGGAGCATCCAAGAGAAGGAGGATTGAAGGGTATTTTATATGTACTTTTATCTAATCTTTAATCCCTTTTTAATCCTCCTTTCTCTTGGTGATTCATCTTTGTTTAGTGTTTTAATTTGCATGAACTTATAGTTGAACATTCTAGTAATCATGTATTGTTTTGTTTATATTAAATTTGTGGTATTTTATTCGTGTTTAGTCTTGCAAACAAAGAGTTTAATCTTCATTATGAATTGCTTCTTTGCTTTACATAATTTGCAAATTGCTAGATTGAGAAATTGGCTTTTTGTAATGATATTTGTATGTTCATATGTGGTGTTAACTCTCTTTGTGAATCAAACTCTATGATCGAGAGATATGTTGTTTGGAAAATTAGAACACGAGAAAAAGGATTCATGGTAATTAAGAGATAAAGTTCATGAATTTATGTAGTAATAAGGGTACTTTACTTAATGCGAACTTGAGTGTTGTAAATTGTTCGAGAGAAAATTTACTATCTTAGGTTTAGATTTGGAATTGCTCGAGAGAGAATTTGATGAACATTTAACCTTTACATTACAACGAATTTAATAGTCTTTTCATTTCATGATCACTTAGAATTGAACTAATAAATGAGTTCGTTCATGTAATCGCTTAAAAGCTTCATGTCTTTTATCATTTTTACTTCTCTAATGCTGAATCATCCAAATGGTCATAGCTAGGTTAATGTAGTTTATATATCACTTTTATTTATAGGTATGATAATAAAGGAAGGGTGAGTACGAGTACTTGAAACGACCCTGTGGAATACGACACGATATGTAGATTTCTCCTGTACTATGATTGATAGGTGCACTTGCCTGCATGTTAATTCAATCTAGCTTATGCCCATCTACATAGTTATACTAGAATGTAGAATGAAATCGCATTGAGTTATTACTTGTTAGCAAAGCAATCATCAAGTTTTTGGCGCCGTTGCCGGAGATCGTTTTCAATATTTTGAAAGTCTAAATTTTATTAATCTACCAGTTTTTGTTTAGTAATAAATAGTTGTAAATTAGTATTTGAATAATTATATCGCTTAATCTCTATTTTGTAGTCTGTTAGTCTATGACCAGGTGCAGAAATTCTGAGCTAGCACCATTTCATCATGACCCAGAACAACTTATCCATAACACTAACCTAACGGACGTGGGAATTAATACCACAGATATTTCAAACGTACTATCAGAAGAGGAGACAGTAAACCAAGGAGAGAATCATCATAAAAACCTAGATACCATGGCCAACCAAAATGAGCAAACCATGTCTGACTTTGCTAGACCTAATCTCCAAGGAACCGGGTCGAGCATCGTTAGACCACCGATAGCTACCAATAACTTTGAATTGAAGCCTAGTGTGATACAAATGGTTCAACAGTATGTCCAGTATGATGGCTTGCAAGATGAGGATCCTGACACCCACTTGGCCGGATTCTTGGAGATATGTGATACATTCAAGATCAATGGTGTTTCCAACGATGCCATTCGATTGAGATTGTTTCCATTTTCTTTAAGGCATAAGGCGAAGCAGTGGTTGAACTCACTACCTAGAGGGTCGATTACTACTTGGGACATGATGGTTGAGAAGTTTCTGATGAAGTATTTCCCACCTACGAAGACTGCGAAGCTAAAGAATGACATCTCTACGTACATTCAATTGGAGTCTGAATCGTTGTACGACACATGGGAACGATTCAAGGAGTTGTTAAGGAGATGTCCCCACCATGCTCTACCTTCATGGCTTCAGATTCAGACCTTCTATAATGGTATAAATCTGGCCACTAAACAAATGATTGATGCGGCTAGTGGAGGCACTTTGAGCAACAAGACACCTGAAGCGGCTCAGCAGTTGATTGAAGATATGGCTATGAATAATTACTAATGGACTACCGTAAGACAAAAGCCTAGCAAGCCCGCAGGAATTTATGAAGTAGATGTTGTCACCGCCTTAGCTATTCAAGTGGAGAAGCTTCACCAAAAGATGGACAACCTTGCCTTAGCATCACCCTCTATGGCACCTCAACAATGGGACCCTTCATTCAGTGGAATGCCTGGTTGTGAACCTCAAGTTCAAGAGCATGTTGACTATATGGGTAACAATATTAGACCTCCTTTCAATCAAGCCAATAACCCATATTGTTCTACATATAATCCTGGATGGAGAAATCACCCCAATTTCTCTTGGGGAGGACAAGGAAATCAAGGGAAGTAACCCATGTTTGGACAACAACAACAGCCGGAACCAAGGAAGCCTACATTGGAAGATGTGCTTACCAAGTTCATGCAAACTACCGATGTAGCCTTACGGAATCAAGAGGGTTCAATTCGGAACTTGGAGAATCAGATTGGTCAGCTTGCAAGGATGGTTTCTGAAAGGCAGCAAGGAACACTTCCGGGGAACACTGAGATAAATCCGAGGGAGCATGCAAAAGTCATTCAATTGAGGAGCGGAAAGGAGTTACAAGACCCAAGGCCTGCGAAGGAAGCACCCCAAATGGAGTCTAGCGGCAAAGGATCAAGCGAGATGAACGTGCAACCGATGGAGTACCAACCAGCAATACCATACCCAGCAAAGCTTAACAAGGAGCGCATGGATGCGCAGTATGGTAAATTTTTATCTATGTTTAAACAATTACATGTTAACTTACCTTTTTCTGAAATTATTCAAATGCCTAAATATGCAAAATTTCTTAAGGATTTGATTTCTAATAAAAAGAAAATAGAAGAATTATCATTAGTAACATTAAGTGAAGAATGTTCTGCTATTTTGCAAAATAAATTGCCACAAAAACTTAAGGATCCGGTTCATTTTCAATTCCATGTTTAACTGGAGATTTACAAGTAAATAAGGATTTAGCAGATCTAGGAGCTAGTATAAATTTAATGCCTTATAAACTATATCTGAAACTAGGCCTAGGAGAACTTAGCCCGACTAGAATGAGTATTCAACTAGCAGATCGATCGGTTAAGTATCCTAGAGGAAAAGTAGAAGATGTATTGGTTAAGGTAGATAAGTTTATATTTCCTACTGATTTTGTTATTCTAGATATGGATGAAAATATCGAAGTACCACTCATACTAGGTCGTCTATTTTTAGCAACATCTAGAACACTTATTGAAGTTTTTGATGATAAATTAGTCTTGCGAGTAGGAGAAGATGAAGTCACCTTTCAAATTGGCAATACTATGGAACAATCTTTAGATAACGATGATTATTGCTATTTTTCTCATGGTACTGATGACTTTATGACTTCTATAAATTCTAATTTTTATTATAAAGATCCTTTAGAAAATTGCATAACTTATTCAAAAACTTGATGATTGCTTTGCTAACAAGTAATAACTCAATGCGATTTCATTTTACATTCTAGTATAACTATGTAGATGGGCATAAGCTAGATTGAATTAACATTCAAGCAAGTGCACCTATCAATCATAGTACAGGAGAAATCTACATCTCGTGTCGTATTCCACATGGTCGTTTCAAGTACTCGTACTCACCCTCCCTTTATTATCATACCTATAAATAAAAGTGATATCTAAACTACATTAACCTAACTATGACCATTTGGATGATTCAGCATTAGAGAAGTAAAAATGATAAAAGACATGAAGCTTTTAAGTGATTACATGAACGAACTCATTTATTAGTTCAATTCTAAGTGATCATGAAATGAAAAGACTATTAAATTCGTTGTAATGTAAAGCTTAAATGTTCATCAAATTCTCTCTCGAGCAATTCCAAATCTAAACCTAAGATAGTAAATTTTCTCTCGAACAATTTACAACACTCAAGTTCGCATTAAGTAAAGTACCCTTATTACTACATAAATTCATGAACTTTATCTCTAAATTACCATGAATCCTTTTACTCGTGTTCTAATTTTCCAAACAACATATCTCTCGATCATAGAGTTTGATTCACAAAGAGAGTTAACACCACAATATGAACATACAAATATCATTACAAAAAGCCAATTTCTCAATCTAGCAATTTGCAAATTATGTGAAGTAAAGAAGCAATTCATAATGAAGATTAAACTCTTTGTTTGCAAGCCTAAACACGAATAAAATACCACAAATTTAACATAAACAAAACAATACATGATTACTAGAATGTTCAACTATAAGTTCATGCAAATTAAAAC
Source organism: Platanthera guangdongensis (assembly GCA_039583875.1). Classification (NCBI taxonomy): domain Eukaryota; kingdom Viridiplantae; phylum Streptophyta; class Magnoliopsida; order Asparagales; family Orchidaceae; genus Platanthera; species Platanthera guangdongensis. The sequence continues at coordinate 190,789,862 of CM077158.1, read as the reverse complement.
ACTAAACAAAGATGAATCACCAAGAGAAAGGGAGGATTAAAAAGGGATTAAAGATTAGATAAAAATACATATAAAATACCCTTCAATCCTCCTTCTCTTGGATGCTCCCCTTCGGCCTTCAGCAGTTCTCCAATCCCAGAAATGATCCAAAAAGTTCTCCACAAATTTTTCTACAGGAAATATATAGTCCCTTTGCAAACAGGTCGGACACGGGTTCCAACACGGCCGTGTGTCAGGCCGTGTGGACGGTTCCTAGGCGGTTTCTCCACGAGCAAGCGTGTCTAGTAGTGGGCCGTGTCAGATGACACGGGTATGGACACGGCCATGTGTTCGGCCATGTACTTCAGACACTGGTTGGTCGGCAATCGTGTTCAAATATGACACGGGTAGGCACACGGGCGTGTGTCCTACCCGTGTGAGTCTCTGTCTCCTGCGCCAATTTCTTCAGCTCCATGGTGCATATGACACGGGTAGGCACACAGCCGTGTGTCCACCTGTGTGCTCCAGATTTTCATCCTGTCATCAGCCATGTTGACTCCGTGAACTCCTCTGTTTGCTCCAAGACTTTTACTTCCACATGTTAGCATTACCTGCAATATAAAAATGAAAGAATCAGTAAATAGTTTATTACAAGGAATGTCAAAGACTTCTAAATGCGCTCTTCTATCTATGATACAACAATTTCTTTACTATTATCGTGAAATCACCACAAAAAGGGGCAGGAAATAGTAGACATGATTACAATTATGATAGTAAAAAGTCTATCATAATCGTACTCATCAAATACCCCCAGACTTAGATGTTTGCTTGTCCCTAAGCAAACTAATTCAAAAATTCGGGTTACTAATAAATAATTTTGCCTCCGCACACTGGCTGCTATGAATTTAAGGAGAACTTTGATGATGTAATCGTATAGGAAATAGTTTAGCAGACTTTTCTAAATATAGATTTATCTTAAAATTCCTCCAATATATCTTTTAACTATCCTCCACTCTTTCTTAGAAATAAAAGTATAGCCATCTAAAACAAATGTGAGGAGAAAATAACAATCTCAATAAGATACGTATTAGTATTTCAAAACTTATAAGTACCCATATTGATAATCATGAGCTTACAGTTTTTACACCCTCATCACAGCACTAGTTAGAATTAGTAAGGTCGGATCCTTAGGACTTGTATTATGGTGTAGCCTTTTTGGCTTAGGATAGAAGATTAAAGGTGAGGTAATCAAAGATAAGTTCGATGAATTTTTTTTCACACCTAAATCTTGATTGAGCCCTATGTTGGAAGATACCTTAACATACTTCAATTTTATATAAACACCCCCAGACTTTGCCATTTGTATATTTCCCACATTTTAAAGGGCACTCTATTTTTATATATATATATATATTTTTTTTCTTAACCAAGGGACCATAGTATGGATCATTCCAAGTGGGTGCAAGTAAACACGCACTCAGGCCACATATCACTATGTCTTTTTTTAAAGGGTTCAAAGTATGGATCATTCCAAGTGGATGCAAGTATACACGCACTCAGGCCACATATCACAATGAACAAATCATTCCAAGAAGGCATCAATGATAGGTGTGCTAATAGGTAAGGATTTGGCATTGGTGAATTTTAATAGTAGAGTGTCAAAAGAATAGGGATTAGGTCCAAATTGGGTGTGCAAGGGTATCATGTTAAAGGTTTTGGGTTAACAAGGCTCAAGCTATCCATAGGAGGCCTAAGTCATTTCCGCCCTTACTAATTAACTTATGCGAAAGTATTGAGGAATGCTAGAGGGTAAGTCCTAGACATCAATAGAGAGTATTTTTCGTTTTAAACCCCTAATACCAAATTATAAAAATGTTACACTCATCGACTCACTTTATTATAGATAAGTATATTTTCTAAAATAGTGTGTTGGATAGTTACTAATATAGAGGAGTAATCTTAAAAATAAATTATAGAGAGAAAATTAGGCTAAAGAATTTCTATGCTTAATTACGAAATCAACAAAGTTGAACACTCTATTAGTCTACATCAATTCATTTTAATCAGCGTGCGAAGTTAAATTAAATAGTTATAATCTCAACTGAATGAATAATGAGAGCTTAAAGGATCAAACAAAAATTTGAACGGGGGGTATAACAAACTTGAGTATTATGATAGCAAAATTATTATCAATTGTAACCATGTCCATCACAACAATTATAAAATGGAAGAAAGAACAATTTCCCAATCCTTACCTGAAGAAATCGAGCCACCCCACTGTATAGTTGCAGAAACCGAGCGGCTCCGCCTTCAAGGATGGTTTCCCGGTGATCTTCTCGACTTCAGGCCGTCGTCAAGGTCCTCCTCCTCCCCTTATCTCATGGTTAGATCGTAGCAACGTCTAGGTTCAAGGTTCGGGCTCAATTGAGCCCGAACCAACTTCATATTTCCATGGTTTCGGGCCGAGAATTAACTTGGCTGAACCGCTAGAATATGCCTCTCCGGCGGCTGTGCCGCCTCCTGGCGACAGCCACCACCTCAACGGAGGTGATGGTGGCGGTGGCCGGCCGAGGCAGGGACTGGATCGCCGGTGGCAGCGCTTAGAAAGAGCTCCAGGCGGGATGAATCCAGGCCGTCGGCTGAAGCTAGATGATGACGGGATACCGTCCAAGGCGCGCCAAGATTCGTGCTATATCAAACATCAAACTATAGGATATAAATTTCTTATTATCAAATTATGTCACACATTTTGGTATTAAATGGTTTTAATTTTTAAAAATACCTAGGTGCTATTTCATAAAAAGTGGTCAACATCAAATTTGTAGCTGGAGAGTCTAGTTTATGCTAAAATTTATTTGGACCAATTTGGGTTCCTGGTTTGACCATGGCACGCATTTTGGTGGGACTTATACTTAGGGCTATCCTGAGATTCAAATGGATTCCCACCCTTCATTCCTTGTCCAAATGATCTGAGATTTGGACAGGGAGTCTACCCTAGCTATACCTAGGTCCTGTCCAAAAATGGAAATTTTTGGAGAAAATATTTCTATAGTTTTTAGAACAATTTAATAATCCATGAATAAATTAATTAGGAGTAATAAACACCTCAAAATCCCCCCAAATTTGGGTGGGTGGTCTTAGAGAGAATGTTAAGGGTCTGGTAAAATTTTCATCTCATTTGGAGATATTTTGGTTAGGTATTGATCCAACCCTAGGTTGACCCTTTTAGGCTTAACTAGGTCAAGCACCCCCCCCTTTGGGTTTTGAGTGGTCAAATCACCTCAACAGAGGCTGATATTTTGGTCACTGACTCTCTATAGTATGACTCACCCTCCAATGGAATTCGGGGTGGTTAAGAGTAGGGTAGCCCTAGAGCCCTAGGGTAGGTCCCTTAATGGGGATTTTTAGGGTTTGAAGGTCATGGGGTCAAATGACCTTGGAATGACTTGAAAATTTGTGGAGAGGGCCATAGGATTAGTATGGTCCTCTGGTTAAAATTTTAGGGAATTTGGAAGCTTTAAACCCCCTCAAAACCCTAACCGTAGCTTAGGGCACAAACCCTGTGGTGAAGGAACATTTCACTAAAACTCATTGAAAAGTGATGTGATTTGGGTTGAGTAGTTTTTAAAGTTAGTACAAGCTCTGAAGATTTTATTATGAATTTAGGATTATTATTTTGGATACTTCATTAACAATTTGTTAATTTGAATTATTTACTTAGAAATTTATTATGAAGTAACTACTTGCTGGAAATTGATGAATTTTAGTTAGAGGACTTTTTATTATGTTTTCAAACTCTGTGAATTTTTATGGAATTTTTTGGAAGATTAATTCTAAGGGTTACTTCATTAAGAATTGGTTCCAATTAAAACTTAATTAAATTTATTTTGGAGTCTAGCAAGCCTGAAAATTTATGATTTTTGCTCAATCACTCTCTCTTTACCATATTAAGATTATGTAATTTTTATATACTTTTCTGATGAATAATTCTGGTACTTCCTTCTTTACATATGATTAATGGAATTATTTTGGATAAATTAATTAGAGGTCAAATATTCTCTGAAAAAATGTGGAAATTAGCATCTAGAAATATATCTCTGTTATTTAGTGATCAAAATTTTTGGGTGTCCATTACTTGAGTAGATCATATAGTTCATGTTCAAAATTGCTCATGGCCAAACATTTGGGAAAATTCAATAAATATCAAATTAATTAGAAAAATTATGAATCTCTGATTTTAGACTAAATTTGTTATGATAGACCTCTGGTAAATTTTATAGGAGATTTGGAAGAAAATCTGGAGTACCTCCTTTATACATCTCATATAGTATAGTGTTGGGTATTGTATCCACGATTACCTAGATTTGAGGAAGCCATCTGTCAAGCTAAGATGAATTCACAATGTATTTGATGAAACATCTCAAGTTGTGCTTGCAGTTCCTCCACGCTAAGTGCACACCAATGTCAGGGTGCAGTAGGTCAATATACACGGGTCTGCACGACGTAATCCCTCGTTGAGCAGATCAGTGTGTTGGCCTATGTGCACTCTCTCTATTGGAGTGCACTTACTTTCAAGTACAGGGCCGTTCATATGCAAGAGAAGACAAGGAGCATGGAGGATCAAGGAGCAGCTCCTGGGTGGAAGACGAAAATTCGTCCAAGGCAAATTCGACGAGAATCACCAAGTGATTCTCGCCGATTCGGCGAGAATCACTAGTGATTCTCGCCGAATCGACGAGAATCATTAGTGATTCTCGCCGACTCCTTCTGGCCACCTCTAAATGGTGCCAAGTAAGATTCGGCGAGAATCACTAGTGATTCTCGCCGAACCAGTGGCCAAGCAGCTCATGCATACAAAGTAAAATTCGTTGAGAATCAATAAGTGATTCGGCGAGAATCACTAACGATTCTCGACGAATCGTCGAGAATCACTTAGTGATTCTCGCCGATTCGTCGAGAATCGCCTGCGATTCTCGCCGATTTTCACTTGGCGTTTTCTCAGGATGCTGCTGGACCGGATTTTGCCTTTGGACTAGTTTGAACCGGACTTAGGGATTTCTTTTGTGGGTCCCGCAAACGGTCATATTTGAGAATTCAACAGTATATATATTCCAGTATTTATGAACAGTAAAGGGACGGAAAAACGGAGAAAGAAACCGAGCCGCCTCGTAACCCTAATTCCGCGACTCCTCTTCGCCGCCGCCGTCGCGCTCGGGATTGTTGGTCGCCGTCAACATTTGAGATTCCTTCGTAATCTCCGGCGACAGAAGCCTAGCAAGGCTTGAGTCTCACGCGTCTATCCAGAGATCTCTTGTCTCTCGATTTGTTGACCGGGAAAAATTCCTCCGTCCGAATCGATCGAGACGACCGATCCTAGAGTGACCGTTGGTAGACCTAGTTTGCTTCGCTATGAAGTTTGGATCTCCAAGTTCAGCAGCCGCTCATCATCGTAGCCGCCGATCCCGAAGCTAGCCGCCGCTCGTGTGCCGTCGCCGGTTCCGGGGAGATCCTCTCCAAGAGAGACCAAGGTTGTAGACTCTTCATCGACTTCAAGAACACGTCGTCGAACAAGAGGAACACCGTAGTCTCCAAAAGAAGTTTGTATCACGTGTACATTCTATATTTAATTTTGTTGTAAAGGAACTTTTGTTCCGTGTTGTAAGGGTTGGGTGCAACCCGTTTTGTGGGAGTGTTGACTCTCACGTGTGGAAGGGCTCCTTCCGTTAGTGAAGGGATTGGATTTCAATCCCGTTGGAGAAGTGACCGAGTCGTCCCTTGTTGGGGAGATAGGTCGAAGGGGGAAAGTGGATGTACCCAAGTCGGGGAACCACTATAAATTTGTTGTGTATTCTGTGTGCTGTGCTTTTTGTTTTTATTGTGCAGGTACATCCGTAAATTCCGCAAAAGAACCACACGTCACCTATTCCCCCCCCCCCCCATAGGTGCACATAGTTGACACTAGGTGGACTTTCAAGTGGTATCAGAGCGAGGTTACTCTTCAAAAAGGTTAACACCTTGAGTAGAATCCTGCCACCAGTGTCAGAAGCATGGATCTGGATTATGAGATTCCGCCACTCAAACTCCCCGCATGCACAAAGGATTATTATCCCATCTAGAGAATGAGAGTATCCTTTCACCTTGATGGTATCGATCCTCGAGCATCCTTCATCCTGGAAGAGGGTCCGTTTATCCCCATGAAGACCTCCGACTCTGGGATCCAAGTGCCCATGGGCATTGCTGAGATGTCAGAGACGGAACTATCACTATTTCACTTGGACGAGAGGATTCGACAAATTATCATGGATGTCTGGTCTGGAGCCTCTCGCTCTAGATTGGAAAAATGCAGAACGGCTAAATCTCTGTGGATGATGATCTCAGAGCTGATGGGGGGTCAGAGAAAGCTGGAATATGCTGTCAATCAGAGGATGAAGCGTATGTAGGAGTCCTCACTTCTGAAGATGAAGGCAAGGACCCTTCGGACTGCATCAGAGCTCCAGTGTCTGTGTCAGAGACTGAAGAGGACAGTGAGGAAAGCAGCTCTGATGTGGATGAAACAATAGTCACTGGATTTAACGACAATCACACAGAAGTGCAGGTAACTTCCTCATCCTGCCACGTATCTCTTGAAATTTCTGAAGACAGGAGCTGCCCTCCTTCAGAAAATGCGGATTCCCTGAAGAGAGCCCTTCAGTCAAGCAATCTACTTGCTGAGGAGCAAGCTCAAGAGATTGCTCGACTGAAGGTCTTGTTGGTTCTCCAATTGGCGTCCAACAAGGCCAAGGACTCTAAGATCTCAGCTCTAGAGAGTAGTCTGGAGAATGAGAAAAGAATAGTATCAAACTTCTCCAAGGTTGATGCCATTAAGAGAAAGCAAGAAAACGGGTGGATCTCCCGGATTGTCAACTCGTGGAGAAATGGGGAAACGGTATTCCGACCCCCCACTCCAGGCAGGAAGGCAACTCATCATGCCTTCAGGTATGACCACAGGAATGGTCGTGGTCACTGCAAGGGTGATTTGTCCCCATGTAGAAACGTCCATAGTGCAAGGGCGTCATGGCCACCCATGAGGAAATATCTAAGGCTCATTCTGAGCCCTTCATATTCACTGCCACTGCCTCAACACAGTGTGGGTCTGTATGTCCCAACTCACAGAAGACTTCTCACCACTCGAGGACACGGGATAGAGAGGATAGAAGTCATGATGTCAGGTTCCATGGGGCCCCCGTAAGGGAGATGCCTGAAAGAATGGCACCACCTTCCCGGCCTCATAACGCTCACAACATGCATTCTTTCCACCCTTCCACGTGTCACGATGAAAGAGGAATTTTTGTGACAAGATCATGTCCTATCCCGTTTAGACCTAGGACCGTGACTACATCAGTCACGAGATCAGGTCGGAAACGGCGATACAACATTCACCCATGTTGGTGCTGTGGCAAAGTGGGGCACTTTGCCATTGACTGTTGGCACAACCCCTATGTGCCCACAGCAAGGGCTTATCCACATTCTAGGGACAGAGGTAGTCTTCCAGACAGGTTTTCTGAAGGAAGGCAGTTGCGTGCTTATGCTAATAGAAACCTAGGACCCAATATGATTTGGGTTCCTAAGGTAAAGTAATTCTGTCTTGCAGGGTAGTCTAGGTCCCCGTGAATACGATGGGAACTGGACAGTAGGTGGCTCAAGGCTAACGTGGAACAAACGTCTGCAATAACAGATATGCTACCTGTTTGAGCATATTCACTTTGAGCCTCTAATGTGTTCTACCTGTGGGACTAAAACGATGACTCTCAAAATCCCAGGTAATTTTGATCAGTTCAAGGACTTGTGTCATGATGCATCCTCATTCAAAATAAACATATATATATATATTTCTATCCTTGTGTATACGTATACTTATGCTTATCATGTGTGTGTGCACATTACGGAGAGATTAACTCGATGCATGCAAACCATTACACATCAATAAAGGGGTAACGAAGTTATGTCATCGTGAATCTCGACAACTCACAATTGACATCACGAAGTCTTTGAAAAAGCCTCGTTAAATCCAACTCGTTTGACTGTAAAATATACATGTATTTATCATGTGTATATAGACGTGACATCAGAAAATCTCATAAAAGGTTGCAAGCTTCTCAACGTGAAAATTTCTAGTCAAGGGACCTCTCAATTTCGAGTCAGACAAAAGGTATCAGGAGCCGGCAAATCTCCTGACTGACTAATCCCGCCGACCCTTGACATTCACCCCGAATCCCGACGAATTAGAAAATCCCGCCGAAAGAGCCCTTCCGCCTATTCGTATTTATCACGAATCCCGCCGACCCCTCGTCTTCTTCACGAGTCCCGCAAAAGTTCTCCCGACGACCCGCAAGCGCTCTCCCAAGTTCTTCCGCCGATTCGCCGCAACCCGCAGGAGCTCTCCCTCCGACTCGCCGCAACCCGCAGGAGCTCTCCCTCCGACTCGCCGAAACCCGCAGCTCGTGAAGTCTCCTCCTAAGCTCCCGCAAGGGTCTCGCAAAGTTCTCGTCGAAAGTTTCCCGATGACTCCCGCCGAAGCCCGCACCGTCGATCTCCCCAAGTTTCGATTTTGCTCCGCTCAAACCACCTCACCGACTTCACCTCTAGGTATCCCCTCACCCGAAGCATCCACTCATGAAGTTTTCTTTTTGAAAGTTCATTAACATTTTGAGTAGGGCTTCTCTCTAGATCTACAATGGCTCCAAGGATGACTGCAGGGTTGGTCTCTGGCTGCGAGCTGGCTCGCACTGGATTTTCTCATGCCTCGGATGAATTCCGGAATATCATTCTAATACTGGAAGAGGGTGGGCTAACCTTCGTCTTGGAGCACCCTTGCAAAGTCCTGGATAAAGAGGTGCTGGAGTTCTTCTCTACTGCAAGACTCCGAGATAGAGACTCCATAATCAAGAGCAAGGTGGCTGGGACAAAAGTAAAGATGCCTGCCAGTAAGCTAACTCGCTACCTGCAGCATTCTAGTTCGGAGCAGGAAGACTATCTGGAGGACGAGGACAAAGCCAGAACTCTCTTGTTCTGCGGTCTTCCAAGAGGAACTCGATCAATAAAGAGAAAAGAGATGAATGAAGAAGGGAAGCTCCTATCTGACGTTATTGGAAAAGTGCTCATCTGCAAGCCGGGCTCCCATGATCACATCTCAGGAGATATGTTCAAAATCCTCATAGCTGTTGTCTGCCGCAAGAGGTTCAACTGGGGGGAGTTGCTGTTCCAAAAGATCAAGGACACTCTGGGCACTCCTAGTTTCGGCCGCATCATAAGTCTATATCTCAACCAGCTCAAGGGAGACAAGTTCGACATGAGCAAAGGCGTCCCTCTCCACTACTTGAAAAGGATGGATGCAAGTGTGTTTGATCGATGGGAGCGGCGCATCGGGCAGCCTGCTGTGGAAGAGCACGAGGAAGTATCTCCAGCAGTCTCCCCCGGTGAAATTCCTGATACCGTGACTGCAGGAATCGAGGGGGAGACTCTACCCCCTCATATGGATGTAATATCTGAAATCGCCCAGGTGGCCAGAGATGCGGTGGCCGAAATTCATGAAGTAAGTGAACCTGAGCTGGAGGATGAGGAGGTCCTGAACAGAAACACTCAAGGAACCGAAGCTGAAGCACTGGAGACTGCTGACCGAGAATTGGAAGAGGCTGCTGATATAGATGAATTCTTGGATGAGGACGGAGAGGAAGATGAGAATAAGGGACATGAAGCATTTGAGACTCCGGATCCTGTTGAACCTCCATCTGACAAGTCTGCACCAGTGGAGGGGGAGTTAGATAAATCTACAGAGGCCGCCAACATTCCTCCTGTAGAGACTGTGATGGTATCCAGCTCCACAGATGCGTCTGCAGAAATGCAAGGCCCTCAAGTGCCTCCGACCATACCGTTACGAGATGAGCTGGCCACTCACACTATCAATGTCATTCAAGGAATAGTGAACGAGCTTAAAGCCTCTTTTGATACAGCTCAGAAAACACTGCTGAAAAAGATTAAGACTTCTGAAGATCTCATGCTTAAAAATATGGTAGAGATCAACCATAAACTGGATGTGATGGAGAAGAAATTCGAAGAAAAGTATACCGCGGCCGGCGAAGCTGTCACACTTTTAATGGCCGGCTTGAAAAAGAATACTGATACTCTGGCTGTCGTAAATCAGAACGCACACGTTGTAGCCAACAACATTCAGAAGTTTGATGGTAATATGGTCACTTTAAATGCCAATCAGCAGACCCTGATCACTGAATTCACCAAGACCACGAAGCATATTGATGACTCCCTGCACTCATATGCCAACTGCATAGCTGTCGAAGCCAAAAGGGGGGAGAAAGAGTATATAGCTAAGTTGGCCGAGCTTCAAGAAAGCATGGACACAAACTTCGCACAATCAAGCAGATATGTCTATGAGAGCTGCTGGTGGATGCTCCAACAGGCGGTAGGTACATTAGGCGTCGTTCTGCCTGACAACCCTGCCGGTATTCATGTCCCTGAGACATCTAAGGCTGCTGAGGAAGTAAGTGTTGCTGAGGATGTAAGTGCAAGTGCTGCTGCAGATACTCCCACACATGACGCTGATGCTATGGCCCTCTCCAAATCTAAACTGAGGAGTATGTTTGACCAGGAGGCCTTAGCAAAAGCCAGGGGAAAGAGAAAAGTTCAAGAAGGGACATCCAAGGAGACACAGGCTGCAAAGAGAACTCGAATGAATGAGGAGGAGGTACGAAATGAAAGGTGGAGTCCAGTTTCAAGGAACATAATCTTAGACACCTTCTGGCTGCAAGAAAGAGGAGAGATCAATCGAAACGAAGTATATAGCCAGTATGAGTGGGAAACGCACAAAACGTTTGAAGCGAAACGCAACATCTTTTTCAGAAACAACAAGGATCCAGATAAAGTTGCTCCTCCTAGGTACTACCCGAAGCCCAAAGAATACATGGAGAGGCAAAGCAAGAAGTACTTGGCTCAAAATCTTAAGGGTGACGTAGCTAAGGACAAATAGTCAACACGTTATAGCTTGTCACTGTGTCTTAAGAATATTTAATGATTATTATTGTCATATAAACAATTCTGGATTATATGTGAATATATTTACCTTGGTATATATATTTGAATTTGTGAATGACTCAAGTCCTGATCTGATTGCATATATTCTCTTGTGCTGCATGTTTAATTTCTGAATGCTATGTTTATTATTTGATAAGTGTTATTCATCTTAGCTAGTAGGGTTTTGGCTTCGTCAAATAGGGGGAGATTGTTGGGTATTGTATCCACGATTACCTAGATTTGAGGAAGCCACCTGTCAAGCTAAGATGAATTCACAATGTATTTGATGAAACATCTCAAGTTGTGCTTGCAGTTCCTCCATGCTAAGTGCACACCAATGTCAGGGTGCAGTAGGTCAATATACACGGGTCTGCACGACGTAATCCCTCGTTGAGCAGATCAGTGTGTTGGCCTATGTGCACTCTCTCTATTGGAGTGCACTTACTTTCAAGTACAGGGCCGTTCATATGCAAGAGAAGACAAGGAGCATGGAGGATCAAGGAGCAGCTCCTGGGTGGAAGACGAAAATTCGTCCAAGGCAAATTCGACGAGAATCACCAAGTGATTCTCGCCGATTCGGCGAGAATCACTAGTGATTCTCGCCGAATCGACGAGAATCATTAGTGATTCTCGCCGACTCCTTCTGGCCACCTCTAAATGGTGCCAAGTAAGATTCGGCGAGAATCACTAGTGATTCTCGCCGAACCAGTGGCCAAGCAGCTCATGCATACAAAGTAAAATTCGTTGAGAATCAATAAGTGATTCGGCGAGAATCACTAACGATTCTCGACGAATCGTCGAGAATCACTTAGTGATTCTCGCCGATTCGTCGAGAATCGCCTGCGATTCTCGCCGATTTTCACTTGGCGTTTTCTCAGGATGCTGCTGGACCGGATTCTGCCTTTGGACTAGTTTGAACCGGACTTAGGAATTTCTTTTGTGGGTCCCGCAAACGGTCATATTTGAGAATTCAACAGTATATATATTCCAGTATTTATGAACAGTAAAGGGACGGAAAAACGGAGAAAGAAACCGAGCCGCCTCGTAACCCTAATTCCGCGACTCCTCTCCGCCGCCGCCGTCGCGCTCGGGATTGTTGGTCACCGTCAACATTTGAGATTCCTTCGTAATCTCCGACGACAGAAGCCTAGCAAGGCTTGAGTCTCACGCGTCTATCCAGAGATCTCTTGTCTCTCGATTTGTTGACCGGGAAAAATTCCTCCATCCGAATCGATCGAGACGACCGATCCTAGAGTGACCGTTGGTAGACCTAGTTTGCTTCGCTACGAAGTTTGGATCTCCAAGTTCAGCAGCCGCTCATCATCGTAGCCGCCGATCCCGAAGCTAGCCGCCGCTCGTGTGCCGCTGCCGGTTCCGGGGAGATCCTCTCCAAGAGAGACCAAGGTTGTAGACTCTTCATCGACTTCAAGAACACGTCATCGAACAAGAGGAACACCGTAGTCTCCAAAAGAAGTTTGTATCACGTGTACATTCTATATTTAATTTTGTTGTAAAGGAACTTTTGTTCCGTGTTGTAAGGGTTGGGTGCAACCCGTTTTGTGGGAGTGTTGACTCTCACGTGTGGAAGGGCTCCTTCCGTTAGTGAAGGGATTGGATTTCAATCCCGTTGGAGAAGTGACCGAGTCGTCCCTTGTTGGGGAGATAGGTCGAAGGGGAAAGTGGATGTACCCAAGTCGGGGAACCACTATAAATTTGATGTGTATTCTGTGTGCTGTGCTTTTTGTTTTTATTGTGCAGGTACATCCGTAAATTCCGCAAAAGAACCACACGTCACCTATTCCCCCCCCCCCCATAGGTGCACATAGTTGACACTAGGTGGACTTTCATATAGGGTGTCTACATATAGTAACTGCGGAAATTGAACTAGAGTGGGTAATGAATTTTGAAGAGTTGAATCCTCTGTAGGTTGCTGGTTTGGATAAATAAAGGAGTTCATCATTGGAAGACAAGATTAGTAGAGTGTGAGGTTGACTACTGTTAGGTGGTGCTCGGGATCGGCGAAAGATCGTCCTTCCCATAGGGAGGAAGTGTTTAATGCAATAGGGCTAGATTCAGTAAAATTAATAAATGGTTGGGAAATCGGGTAGCAACCAATAATAGTAAGTGCCTTTGGAAAGGGAGCTTTGGGCGTAATCCCATCGTAGTTCATAGTGCCTTAGAGAGCCCTTCACGGGGTATACCTTGGGCAGTCCTGGGCTAACGTAAACTGTATGAGTGATAAATCTTAAAGAGCAACTAGAATAATTAGGGGTTCACTTTCACACACCCCGGTGTCTCGGGAAGTTAGTTTGACTAGGATGTTCGGGCGGTAGGCTCGGTGGTTGTGGAAAGGGGCAGGATGGCCCGACGAGCTTTGACTAGGTTGATATTTGTGAGGGGCAGGATGGCCCGGCGAGCTTTGGCTCGGTTGTTGTTATGATGGGCAGGTTGGCCCGGCGATCTTTAGCTCGGTTCAGATACATAAGGTTGCATGTGCATAAAGTAAAGGTGGTGGGTCTTCGGTATTGGAGTGTCGATGCACCGACGCCATTACGTTGACTCGGCGAGTGTGGATTAGCACTTGGCCAAGTAAAGTCTAGTGTGTTTAACACCTCCCCTGTAATGACCGTATAATATGGGTCCGGCCGGGGCCCCACAACATACAGACGCCACAGCTTCAGTATTATAAGATGATATAGCTACCCAATCTCAAAACTCATAACACAACACAGCAGAAACAACAAGCAAGACTAGAAGTTATCCACACCTACAAGAGTAACGAAATGGCCTTATGGCCTTACAATAAAAGTGAGTCCAAACTCAAATAATACATCAGTCATAAAAGTGCATAAGCACTCCTAGTCTACCTCGGGTGCAAGCCGGTCAACATGGGCATCAAACATACAATGTAATAAAAGTAGAGTTACAGCAAAAAGGTAACACTTCAGGAGGCTTAGGCCTTTCTGGCCGGCGAGATAGCTCCTGCTTGTGATCCTTGCCCTGTAAAAATTATTAGTAACGTGGGTCAGCAAAGGCAGACCTCAAACTGTGTAACCAACACATCTCCTCCCGGCCGCCCTTAACGGACCCCGGGGAACCCTCCAACCTGCAAGTCAGCACTTCGTATGCAATATATATATAAACAAGTAATGCACTAAGAACATGCTTGAATGTGTCAAACAACATACATGTTCTCTATTGTTGAGCATATAATAAAAGGGGCCTACTTATGCAGCATGTATGCAACAACCCGGGCTTCACCCAAGGAACCCTATCGCGTATGCATCTATCACATCATCACATCATATGGGTACTCATCATTTCCCCATTGGCATAAAGCCGCAAACAAATGGGGTTTACCAACATTCCCCCAACGACACACAAGCCGTCACACGGAACTCTTGCCAAGGCCCCACCCGCTCAAGGTATTAAACCCGGGCTTGCCTGCAAGCTCTGACTTCTCATGTCAGGATTCCAACAAACACACAGACCGATTCTAAGAAGCCTTACTGGACCCCATCCGCTTATGGCCTCATTGCCCTGGCTTGCCCCAAGCTTGGCATTCTCGTCAGTCTCACAGAAGGGGACTAGTCTCGCAGGGACATTCTCCACACATGACGTGCATGTTACGGGATAGCCAACCGACCACACCTTGGCACATCACAATCCAAGACAATTCCACCCTAATCCCTCATTCGTACTGCAGCGTTCCCGTGCAGCAAGGAAACCATCTACCACCCATGCGGAGCTAACCTTGTCCACCAAGGAAACCATCTACCGCCAATGAGGAGCTAACCTTGTCCGGTACCGGCCACACGTACTCACGCAAGATAAAGGGAATAACATCACAAACATCACAAACATCACAAACGGCCTCTTGCCGCAACAGATCTCTACGAATCCTTAAACCTCGTATGCAACATCACTGAGTCGGACTAATGGTCGCGACTACGGCTTCACCCACCATGCCTAATCCACTAACAAAGCGTATCTCTAATGCAAAAACATGTCGGGGACGGACTCAATCGACCCGGAGGTTCCTCTTTGTAACGCCCCCGGTTTTTCTGTGTTTTGTTTGATTTTGGATTGGCGTTACGATGACGCATTTCCGGCCCTTCGCCGTTGTATAGCGCGGTCCTAGCTCTGTAGGTTCCTTGTGTAGCCTGGTTGTAGCCAGTTGGCAAGTTTCCCCAGCTAGCCGGAGTCTGTTTTGGTGACTCGGTTGGGCCTCTTAGGGAAATGCTTGCGTTTTGGCTTCGGGAGGTGTTAGCCCGAGTGTTCGATCGTCGGATGTTGTTTTCGACCTCGCCGTTGTTTTCGTGGCTTGGTTGTTTAGCTACGGTGCGAGTTTTGGTCGAAATCCGAGATCGTTTGCCTTCGCGTCGTTTCGGCGTTGTTTTGTTAGCTGCATGTTTGTAATGTTTGCTGTGCAGTGTGTGGCCGTTGTGGCTGAGCTTGTAGGCAGGTGCCTTGTTTCTTGTTGGCTAGGTATTTGCAGGTTTCTTTTTCTGTGTAAGTTTGGGTGACACGGCCTTGGTCACGCCCGTGACCCAGGGCGTGTCGTGCTCGGGCAGAGCTCCCGTTTCTCCGGTCGACGAATTTTTGGTCGACGGGTTTTTTTTGTAGGTACACGGCCGTGACACGGGCGTGTCACGGCCATGTCCCCCTTCGGTTCGTCGAGCTGCGCTCGATGGTCGTCAGGCGGTGTTTAGTAAGAACACGGCCCTGTCACGGGCGTGTCGTGTCGAACACGGGCGTGACCTGTGGGCGTGTCTCTCTGTTCGGCGATCGGCGCTCCACGATCGTCGGGCGGTGTTCGAGTTGGTACACGGCCCGTGACACGGGCGTGTCATAGGGCGTGTCACCTGTTTCGTCGAGCTGCGATCGACGGTCGTCGAGTGGGGTAGGTGTGTGAGTACACGCCCCGTGACACGGGCGTGTCGGGCCGTGTCACGGGCGTGTCTGGGGGGCGTGTCCCGTGTTTTCGTCGAGTAGAGATCGACGTTCGTCGAGCGTGTGAGTACACGCCCTGTGACACGGGCGTGTCGGGCCGTGTCACGGGCGTGTCCTGGGCGTGTTCCGTACTTTTTTTCCTGAAATCGTCTTTTGTTGCCGTGAACTGGTTTTCCTCCTCATTTTTTCATCATTCCCGAGTCTGGAGAGCTTCCAGCGGAAGGGTTTTGAGAGGAGGCGGTGGTTGTTTTGGCCGGCAATTTCGGGAAGGTTAGAGCCCGTTTTTCTCGTGTGATAGCAGATTCGGCTTGCTCTCGGCTAGATCTTCCCTTCCATGTAAGTTTTTTCTTGATTTAGGGTTCGATTCCAGGAATTTCTATATATCTGATGTCTTTCTTCCCTCAAGTTTCAGCTTTGGTCTTCTAGGTGGCCGATCTTGCCGCCGGAGCCAAGCCGTGGTGCGGCTGTTGTTTGTTTTTCCGAAGAGGTAGAGGCAAGTGGCCCCTTGCCCTTGCCAAATTTATTTCCAACCTATGATCTGTTTTTATTTCTTGTGCATAAGCTCTGTTCACCTTGTTTTTCCTCCCTAGGGCAGCAGGTTGAATTATTTTCATCAAGCTTTTAATCAAGTGTTGATCCTTTTTTTTTTCTTTCTGGAATTTTAATCATATTCTCTTTTCGTCGGATGTTTGGTGTTCAGTGGGTAGCTAGAGTTAGGGTGAGGCTGCGGTAGAGGTGGTTCAGGTTTGGTTGCGATAGTCCCGAGTAGTTAGGACGGAACGGAGGGTTGGGATTAGATTGCCAACTCTCTGCTTGCTCGCAATGAGAGAGCTTAGGCTGCGATTTTTAACGAGACTTACGTTTACCCTAAGTGGAAAGCGCTGACAGCGTCGAGTGAGCCGAGCTCACTCAACGCCGTCACCTAGCTTAGGACTTGCGGCTAAGTATTTTTAGGCGTCAGGTGAGTGGAGTTTACTCAACGCTGCGTCGAGTGGGCTCGATATTTCTGTCCTGAGTTCATGTGTACCTTAGGATTGTTAGTGTGACTTTTCCCTTCCTTTAGGGGGTGGTATTGGGTGTTCGGCAAATTTTGCTTGCCGACTCTTGGGTTGTGGCAGGTGGTGGAGTTTTAGTGGCCTCTCGAGGGGTGGATTTTGATGTGGAGAGCTGTGGCCACGACCTGTTTGCCCTGGTTTGGGTTGGTGTGGGACCCTAAAGCTGCCACTGGCGACCCCTTAGCCCTTTTTGTTGGATCTGATTTTGATTATGTATTCAGATCCATGTTTTTGACCACTGCCACTTACCCACGTATTAGGAATGTTAGACTCTTTTGTTGAGCTTGTTTCTTTTATTGCTCGCACCTGGTGTGCTTTGCTGTGCTTTAGGCAGTGCTCTTTTCTTACTGTCATGCTCTTTCTTTTGCTTATAGCAGCTTGTTGTCGAGTTGGTAAACCCTTCTTTTTGCTCTTAACTCTAATGTTTTATTTGCTCTTTTGATTATTTCCTTGCTGAGGTGTTCTTTTCTTGAATGCCTCAGGTCCAGGTTGTAGCCGGTTCAGCGGCTAGTTCTTTTGGAGGGGCTGGTTTGTGGCCTCTTGGGTAGTTGAGACAGCTGATCCCGACTTTGTGAGGTAGTTCTTTACTTTTCTGTATAGACATACATACTCACCAGTGGGTTCGTGTCAGGTTGTTGGCGCCCACTGGTGGCTTCTTGCGATGCTGGATATGAACTTAAACTGCTGTTTTTGCCTATTAGTGGTTGTTTACTTGCTTCTGGGATGGATTTTTGCTAGGTTGCATGATAGATATTTTAAACCCTAAAAGCATTATTATATGTATATCATGCATAGCATAATTATAAAACAAAGACACTACATTTCCTTAGCGTAAAAAGATTACATTTTTATATCTATTATATCCACCTTAGAGTCGTGCATAACATGAGTTGTCCCTCGGGGACACTTATGCTCACTAGGGTGTCAACTTAATTGAACCAAACTATTTTCCGCTGCGTATACTTATACTTTTAATTGTGGACTAGCTGATCCACCGTGCCGAGGGATACGGCCAATCAACATAACTGCTTTTCTTTCATAATTAATCAACGATTTTCCTTAAATCTAAGGTCTGGAGTTTTTCCTGAGCGCGTGCAGTTATCCCCTGCACGGCGTGGCATCACGGCACGTGTTTTCTCTTGCTCTGATACGATTTTATCGTTGAGAAAATGCGGGTTGTGACAGTTGGTATCAGAGGGAGGTTGCTTGACAAATGGTCGGGCAACCTTTCCCTTGTTTGCATTAGTGGTTAGCGTCATACCATACACACACCGATATGTCATCAGCACGTCTTGGCTAAAGCACGAACACTACACTCATAAGCATAAAGAAGTATACGGGGCATATTATGTAGTATGGGATGCATAATATGTGTTTGTATATGGATCCACCATAGGAGGCAACATGTGAGGGTTATGTAGTATGGGATGCATAACCTCACCACATGAATGCGGCTAGCACGTTTTCTTTTTTCGTTGCATGGGAATGTTATGTAGTATGGGATGCATAATATTTTCATGTGTACGCCGCCCATGGCATGCATTAAGGCCTTTTTTTTAGAATGCATAGCACATCATGCATAGCATAACATTTCATAAGCACAACGTGTTAAGCTAAAGATTTGCAGGATGACATATGTACACACATGGTTTTGAGTCAAAGAGAATACAAATACATGCATTCATGGTTTAGGCACATGAGTTAGTATGATGGTGGTGAACCATCTTAGGTTAAGCATAACATCATCATGATAAAATAACTCCCAGAGCAAGTTTTGCAGTTGAAGTTCATATTTAAGTGTGTTTGTCTGTACCGGGTAGTTTTGTTCTAGCTGTTGGGCTAAGTTTCGTCTAAAGCTTGTGCGATTTTAGGATGGCGAGACGTCCTACAACGAGGTCGACCCCCCAATCCGAGGGTGAGACGTCAGGAGCGCAGAGCGAGGCGTTGGTAGAAAACCTGCGGCAGAGTAATGAGACCCTATCGAGGCAGGTGGTGGCTATGCAGGCTCAGATTCAGTCCCTAGTAGCAGTAGTGGCGGGACAGGCCCCGAGAGTTCCGGACCCCGCTGAGGGGGTAGCTGTTCCTGCCCCTCCTGCTCCTCCCGTGCCTTTGGTTGTGGTGCCTCCGGAGATGGCGTTTATATCCCAGTTTCAGCGACTGAGACCCCCTACTTATGATGGGCAAGCAGATTTCATGATTTTGGATGAGTGGCTGATTACTATTGAGGAGATGTTCTCTTATTCGGGGATTACGGATGATCAGAGAGTGATGCTCGCTGCCTACCAGCTCAAGGGCTTAGCAAAGAATTGGTGGTTGAGGGAGAAGGAGAGCTTGGTGGCAGGATGCTCTTGGGAGTCATTTAAAGGGATGCTGTTGAGTAAGTTTTTGCCTTCAGTCGAGAGGGACCGGCTGATGAATGACTTTCTCCATTTGAAGCAGAGGAAACTCACGGTCAGTGAGTATGAGATTGAGTTTAGTAAGTTGAGCCGGTTTGCTCCTGGTCTGGTGAGCGTTGAAGCAGACCGAGTTAAGCGATTTCTGGGTGGACTAAGGAGCGACATTCAGCAGTTAGCGAATGCCTACGGCGCAGTCAGTTATGCCAGCGTGGTCGAAGCTGCCTTGAGGGTTGAGGCCATTGAGAATGCCAAGATTAGAGGTCAGCAGTTGTGGAAGGATAAGCGAAAGTCCGGTGGAGGGAAGAGCCCTCAGGAACCCGATGCGGTCTCGAGAAAGAGGAGCAAAGAGGTTTGTAGTTTCTGTGGCCGACCAGGCCACCCCTTTGAGAAGTGTTTCAAAAGGTTTGGAGCGCAGAAGAAGGATCAGGTACACGCAATTCAGGGTGCTCCCAGAGGAGACTTGGGGTGTGCCTTGTGTGGAAGGAAGGGGCATGAGGCTGCCCGTTGTTGGTTGAAAGATAAAGTCTGTTTTCAGTGTGGGCAGAAGGGTCATCTCAAGACAAAGTGCCCACAGACCCAGCCTATTCTGCAGCCAGTACCCCTCCAGGCTTTGCCACCGCCTCAGCAATTGGATAGAGGAAAGGGGAAGCTGAATGTGCTTTCGGCAGACGAAGCACAGACTTCGACCCAGGTTATCTCAGGTTTGATTTCTCCTCAGTCGTTTCGTTATGCTCCCTTTATGGTTGTAGTTTTCGTTTTAGCGTTTGTTTCCTTAGATGCGTGCGCTATTTGTAGGACGATTTAAGGTAAAGAACCGCTGGGCGCGCGTTCTCTTCGATTCAGGCGCTACCCACTCGTTTGTGGCTAGAGCCTTCGTGGAGCGGTTCAGTTTGGGCCTAGATCGTGTTGGTGGTGCCTTTTGCGTTAAGTTCCCCTCCGGTGACTCTGTGGTTACGGACCTGGGTGTCCTTGATTGTCCGATCTTGTTGGGGGATTTTCTAGCCAAGGCAGATCTGAAGGTGATTGACCTGGAGGACTTCGATGTTATCTTGGGCATGGACTGGTTGTCAAGGTACGATGCTGTGATCCAGTGCAAGGGTAAGCGCTTGGACTTCGTCAAGGACAACGGTCAGCCCGGGAGCATTTTTGGGTATTCTCTCCAGGAGTCTCCAGTCATTTCTGCGGTGCGTGCTCGGAAGTTGCTTGATTCTGGTTGTTCTGCCTGTGTGGTCTCTCTGATAGGGGCTGTTGTTAGAGTGCCGTGCTTGCAAGAGATCCCTGTGGTGTGTGACTTCTCTGATGTGTTTCCTGATGATCTTACCGGTCTTCCACCCGATCGAGATGTCGAGTTTGCTATAGATTTGGAGCCAGGCACGCGTCCTATCGCCAAGGCGCCGTACCGGATGGCCCCGCGAGAGCTGGAAGAGTTGCGAATTCAGCTGGATGAGATGTTGGCAAAAGGGTTCATTAGGCCGAGTTCTTCACCATGGGGTGCTCCAGTGCTGTTCGTTAAAAAGAAGGATGGGTCGATGAGGCTATGCATCGACTATAGAGAACTGAACAAGGTTACTATTAAGAACAGGTACCCTTTGCCTCGGATTGACGATCTATTTGACCAACTGCGTGGTAGTGCCGTGTTTTCCAAGATAGATCTTCGATCGGGCTATCACCAGTTGAGGATTCGGGAGTCAGATGTTCCGCGGACGGCGTTCCGCTCTCGTCATGGGCATTTTGAGTTTTTAGTTATGTCATTTGGTTTGACTAATGCGCCCTCAGCTTTTATGGATCTGATGAATAGAGTTTTCAAGGATTTTCTGGATAAGTTTGTGATTGTCTTTATAGACGATGTTTTGGTATATTCTAAGAATGCGGAGGAGCATGATCGGCATTTGCGTCTGGTCTTGGCGACTTTGAGAGACCATAAGCTATACGCCAAGCTGAGCAAATGCGAATTTTGGTTACCTCAAGTCTCTTTTCTCGGCCATGTGGTGAATAAGGAGGGAATATCAGTGGACCCAGAAAAGATCGCTGCTGTTATGGAATGGGCGAGGCCTATCACTCCCAAAGAGATCAGAAGTTTCTTGGGCTTGTCTGGATATTATAGGAGATTCGTAGAGGGATTCTCTACTTTGTCTTCGTCGTTGACCAGGTTGACGCAGAAGAATGCAGCCTTCATATGGGATAGTAAGTGTGAGGAGGCTTTTGAGGAATTAAAAAGAAGGTTATGTTCAGCTCCAGTTTTGTCTTTGCCTACTGAAGATAGTGAGTATGATATATATGTGGACGCGTCGCACGTCGGACTGGGCTGCGTTTTGATGCAGGGCGGGAAGGTGATTGCGTACGGGTCGAGGCAGCTAAAGACTCATGAGAGGAATTACCCTACGCATGACCTGGAGTTTGCAGCTGTGATCTATGCGTTGAAATTGTGGAGGCATTTGCTGTATGGCGCGCAGTGCAAGATTTTCACGGATCATAAGAGTTTGAAGTATGTCTTCACTCAAAAAGAGTTGAATCTGCGCCAACGGCGGTGGTTGGAGTACGTGGCCGACTATGATGTTGAAATCCAGTATCATCCGGGTAAGGCGAATGTGGTGGCCGATGCCCTAAGTCGGAAGTCAGGAAAGATTTTCAATCTCTCCGCCGAGCGTCTTGTGGAAGAGTTTCTTTTGATGGACATTTCTGTTGGAAGCTGCGATTCGCAGAGTAGCTTGGCAGTGGCAGAACCTTCGTGGATTGCGCTTACGCGACTGCATCAGAAAGATTATCCCGATCTTTTGCATTTGTACCTTCGAGCTGAAAAAGGTGAATTACCAGATTTCTCTATAGATGATGCGGGTACCTTGAAGTTTCGTGGCAGGTTTTGTATTCCCGCGGTTGGGGATATCCGGAATATGGTGTGCAGAGAAGCCCACGGATCTAGTGTTACCTACCATCCAGGGTCTACCAAAATGTACCATGATTTAAAGCAGATTGTGTGGTGGTATGGGATGAAGAAGGACATAGCCAGATTTGTTTCTGAGTGCTTCACTTACAGGCGTGTGAAGGCCGACCATGGACGGCCTGGTGGCAAGCTAACTCCCTTAGAGATTCCGATGTGGAAGTGGGAGAGTATCTCGATGGATTTCATTACAGGCTTACCGAGATCTCCTAAAGGGCATGATTCAGTTTGGGTGATCGTAGACAGATTGACGAAGAGTGCTCACTTCGTACCATTTAAGATCGATTATCCGATAAGGAAGATAGCCGAGCTATATTTGGATGAGGTTATTAGATTGCATGGTGTACCCGTGAGTATCATATCAGATCGAGACTCCAGGTTTACGTCTCGTTTTTGGAAGAGCCTTCAAGAAGGGTTGGGCACAGATTTGAGATATTCCACAGCCTATCATCCAATGGTCAGACGGAGCGAGTAAATCAGATTGTGGAAGATATGATCTGATGCTATGTTCTGGAGCACGGAGGAGCATGGGATGAGCGCTTACGGCTTATGGAATTTGCGTATAACAACAGTTATCAAGAAAGCTTGCAAATGGCTCCTTTTGAAGCTTTGTATGGGAGGCGCTGCAGGACTCCCTTGTTTTGGGCTGAGGTTGGCGAGAGACCTTTGTTGGGTCCAGAAGCACTCGAGGAGATGGAAACTGCTGTGAAGCTTATTCGGGAAAAGCTTCGGATAGCCCAAGAGAGATATGAGAAAAATGCCAATCGGCGTAGATCGGATTTGGAATTTTTGGTGGGGGACACAGTGTTCTTAAAGGTCTCCCCGTTGATCGGAGTCAAGCGTTTTGGCAAGAACAGGAAGTTGGACCCGAGGTTCGTGGGGCCGTTTCCGATTGTTGAGCGGATTGGGATATCAGCTTATAGACTGGCATTGCCCGTAAATTTCCCTGGCGTGCATAACGTCTTCCACGTCAGTCAGCTGCGGAAATGTGTGATGAATGACAGGTAGGTTTTGGATTCTATACCTCAGTTGGAGCCGAATCTTTCTTATGTGGAGGTGCCTGTCCGCATTCTGGATTCTCAGGTTCGTGCACTGCGGAAGAAGTCTATTCCAATGGTTAAAGTTTTATGGAGGAATCAGGATGTAGAAAGCGCGACTTGGGAGTTGGAGTCGGCTATGAGGGAGGCTCACCCTCATCTGTTTTCCTGAGCTTGTGCCTGGTATGTTTTGTTTTATTTATGATTATATAGTCCTTTCCTGGCTCTTCTTCTCTCCTTCGTCATAGGAGTGTTGTGAGTAAAGTTTCGAGGCGAAACTTTCTTTTAGGGGGAGTGGCTGTAACGCCCCCGGTTTTTCTGTGTTTTGTTTGATTTTGGATTGGCGTTACGATGACGCATTTCCGGCCCTTCGCCGTTGTAGAGCGCGGTCCTAGCTCTGTAGGTTCCTTGTGTAGCCTGGTTGTAGCCAGTTGGCAAGTTTCCCCAGCTAGCCGGAGTCTGTTTTGGTGACTCGGTTGGGCCTCTTAGGGAAATGCTTGCGTTTTGGCTTCGGGAGGTGTTAGCCCGAGTGTTCGATCGTCGGATGTTGTTTTCGACCTCGTCGTTGTTTTCGTGGCTTGGTTGTTTAGCTACGGTGCGAGTTTTGGTCGAAATCCGAGATCGTTTGCCTTCGCGTCGTTTCGGCGTTGTTTTGTTAGCTGCATGTTTGTAATGTTTGTTGTGCAGTGTGTGGCCGTTGTGGCTGAGCTTGTAGGCAGGTGCCTTGTTTCTTGTTGGCTAGGTATTTGCAGGTTTCTTTTTCTGTGTAAGTTTGGGTGACACGGCCTTGGTCACGCCCGTGACCCAGGGCGTGTCGTGCTCGGGCAGAGCTCCCGTTTCTCCGGTCGACGAATTTTTGGTCGACGGGTTTTTTTTGTAGGTACACGGCCGTGACACGGGCGTGTCACGGGCGTGTCCCCCTTCGGTTCGTCGAGCTGCGCTCGATGGTCGTCAGGCGGTGTTTAGTAAGAACACGGCCCTGTCACGGGCGTGTCGTGTCGAACACGGGCGTGACCTGTGGGCGTGTCTCTCTGTTCGGCGATCGGCGCTCCACGATCGTCGGGCGGTGTTCGAGTTGGTACACGGCCTGTGACACGGGCGTGTCATAGGGCGTGTCACCTGTTTCGTCGAGCTGCGATCGACGGTCGTCGAGTGGGGTAGGTGTGTGAGTACACGCCCCGTGACACGGGCGTGTCGGGCCGTGTCACGGGCGTGTCTGGGGGGCGTGTCCCGTGTTTTCGTCGAGTAGAGATCGACGTTCGTCGAGCGTGTGAGTACACGCCCCGTGACACGGGCGTGTCGGGCCGTGTCACGGGCGTGTCCTGGGCGTGTTCCGTACTTTTTTTCCTGAAATCGTCTTTTGTTGCCGTGAACTGGTTTTCCTCCTCATTTTTTCATCATTCCCGAGTCTGGAGAGCTTCCAGCGGAAGGGTTTTGAGAGGAGGCGGTGGTTGTTTTGGCCGGCGATTTCGGGAAGGTTAGAGCCCGTTTTTCTCGTGTGATAGCAGATTCGGCTTGCTCTCGGCTAGATCTTCCCTTCCATGTAAGTTTTTTCTTGATTTAGGGTTCGATTCCAGGAATTTCTATATATCTTATGTCTTTCTTCCCTCAAGTTTCAGCTTTGGTCTTCTAGGTGGCCGATCTTGCCGCCGGAGCCAAGCCGTGGTGCGGCTGTTGTTTGTTTTTCCGAAGAGGTAGAGGCAAGTGGCCCCTTGCCCTTGCCAAATTTATTTCCAACCTATGATCTGTTTTTATTTCTTGTGCATAAGCTCTGTTCACCTTGTTTTTCCTCCCTAGGGCAGCAGGTTTAATTATTTTCATCAAGCTTTTAATCAAGTGCTGATCCTTTTTTTTTTCTTTCTGGAATTTTAATCATATTCTCTTTTCGTCGGATGTTTGGTGTTCAGTGGGTAGCTAGAGTTAGGGTGAGGCTGCGGTAGAGGTGGTTCAGGTTTGGTTGCGATAGTCCCGAGTAGTTAGGACGGAACGGAGGGTTGGGATTAGATTGCCAACTCTCTGCTTGCTCGCAATGAGAGAGCTTAGGCTGCGATTTTTAACGAGACTTACATTTACCCTAAGTGGAAAGCGCTGACAGCGTCGAGTGAGCCGAGCTCACTCAACGCCGTCACCTAGCTTAGGACTTGCGGCTAAGTATTTTTAGGCGTCAGGTGAGTGGAGTTTACTCAACGCTGCGTCGAGTGGGCTCGACATTTCTATCCTGAGTTCATGTGTACCTTAGGATTGTTAGTGTGACTTTTCCCTTCCTTTAGGGGGTGGTATTGGGTGTTCGGCAAATTTTGCTTGCCGACTCTTGGGTTGTGGCAGGTGGTGGAGTTTTAGTGGCCTCTCGAGGGGTGGATTTTGATGTGGAGAGCTGTGGCCACGACCTGTTTGCCCTGGTTTGGGTTGGTGTGGGACCCTAAAGCTGCCACTGGCGACCCCTTAGCCCTTTTTGTTGGATCTGATTTTGATTATGTATTCAGATCCATGTTTTTGACCACTGCCACTTACCCACGTATTAGGAATGTTAGACTCTTTTGTTGAGCTTGTTGCTTTTATTGCTCGCACCTGGTGTGCTTTGCTGTGCTTTAGACAGTGCTCTTTTCTTACTGTCATGCTCTTTCTTTTGCTTATAGCAGCTTGTTGTCGGGTTGGTAAACCCTTCTTTTTGCTCTTAACTCTAATGTTTTATTTGCTCTTTTGATTATTTCCTTGCTGAGGTGTTCTTTTCTTGAATGACTCAGGTCCAGGTTGTAGCCGGTTCAGCGGCTAGTTCTTTTGGAGGGGCTGGTTTGTGGCCTCTTGGGTAGTTGAGACAGCTGATCCCGACTTTGTGAGGTAGTTCTTTACTTTTCTGTATATACATACATACTCACCAGTGGGTTCGTGTCAGGTTGTTGGCGCCCACTGGTGGCTTCTTGCGATGCTGGATATGAACTTAAACTGCTGTTTTTGCCTATTAGTGGTTGTTTACTTGCTTCTGGGATGGATTTTTGCTAGGTTGCATGATAGATATTTTAAACCCTAAAAGCATTATTATATGTATATCATGCATAGCATAATTATAAAACAAAGACACTACATTTCCTTAGCGTAAAAAGATTACCTTTTTATATCTATTATATCCACCTTAGAGTCGTGCATAACATGAGTTGTCCCTCGGGGACACTTATGCTCACTAGGGTGTCAACTTAATTGAACCAAACTATTTTCTGTTGCGTATACTTATACTTTTAATTGTGGACTAGCTGATCCACCGTGCCGAGGGATACGGCCAATCAACATAACTGCTTTTCTTTCATAATTAATCAACGATTTTCCTTAAATCTAAGGTCTGGAGTTTTGCCTGAGCGCGTGCAGTTATCCCCTGCACGGCGTGGCATCACGGCACGTGTTTTCTCTTGCTCTGATACGATTTTATCGTTGAGAAAATGCGGGTTGTGACACTCTTGAACCTTGGCGACCCAAACCCCTCGCATTTAAGAGTTTTGTGCCCAAAAACTAGAAAATAAAAGATGTTAAAACATGCATCCTAAACCCAAGAGTAGAAGTGTCATTACCTTCCGAATCCTCTTCCTAGCCATGGAAAAATAGCCGGATGAAAACCTTCGCAATGATCTAGCCTCCACGGATCTGGACTCGGCTCGCGATTTGGAGCACCGAAGCCTCTCCAACAGCCGGATCTCTTCTTCACCTTTTTCCTTGCTCTCCCCTCTCTCTAGAACTTTAGTTAGAGAAAGCTTGGAGAAGAATGAGGGTTTCTAACTCTATTCTCGGACTTAACTCAGCAAGAGCAATCCTGGACCATCAGATCCCAAAAGAAAGGGAAGAACGGCCACAATTCGAACTGAGAATCAAAACACCTGGGCCGAACACGGCCTGTGACACGCTCGTGTCCAAGGTCGTGTTCCCCAATCGACGCCAAAACCATCGCACCCAAAATAAGAAACGGGGCCTTGACACGCATGTGTCACATTTGACACGGTCGTGTCCAACCTGAACACGCCTGGGCTCCAGGCCGTGTCCAACCCCTTACACGTCCCGGCTCACAACCCAAGAAAGACACGGCCTGGGACGCGCCCGTGTATCAGGCCGTGTTCGAAGCCTCGATGATCATCGAACGCCTCTTCATCGAACTAGCAGAGAAAACGTCGAACATGATCGACACAGCGGGACACGCCCTGTGACACGCCCGTGTCACAGGCCATGTACCCCTACTCGACGATCGACGATTGACGATCGACGATCGACACTCGACGATCGTCGAACCTAGGGGACACGCCCCCTGTCACGCCCGTGATCCAAGGCGTGACCACCCAAACATTTCGTCGACCGAAATTCGTCGACCACGCGCCTTACTACGCCACCCGAGCGGGACACGCCCGTGTCCTAGGTCGTGTTCCCTGTCTCGACACTTCGTGTAGCGCAGAACGTCGACTTCCCGGACTCTCGATGAGCCTGAGCTTGACACGACCAGGGACACGCCCGTGTCCTAGGCCGTGTGACCCCCAACTAAGACCCAATCTTGGCCAAAAATGCTGATTGTCCATCTTTCAAATTTTGGGGTGTTACAACTCTCTCCCCCTTAAAAGAATTTTGTCCCGAAATTACAAATCAAAAAGGGAACAAAACTTAAATGGTACCTGAACTGAAGAGCTCTGGATACTCTTCCAGCATAGTTTGTTCTCGCTCCCAAGAGAGCTCCTCACGACCGCAGTTGTCCCATCGGACTTTCACGAGTTTGACCTCTTTATTCCGCAACTGTCGAATCTCTGAATCCTCTATAGCAATTGGACGGACTCGCGTCCTCAAGTCTTCCTCTATCGGCACCGATGTCGGCTCGATCACCACACTAGCCTCCACCAAGGCTTTCCTCAAGACGGAGACATGGAAGACGTCGTGCAATCCACTCAGCTCCGCGGACAACGCCAACTGATAGGCTGCTTCTCCCACCCGTTCAACAACTCCAAAAGGTCCCAAAAACCTTGGACTCAACTTCTTGAGTCGGCAAATCCGTGAGACGCCTTTGAATGGCTTGATCTTCAAATAGACCCAATCACCTACCGTAAACTCCAACTTCCTGTGATGAGCATTAAAGTATTTTGCTTGCCGGTCTTGCGTCACCTTCATACGCTCTTGAATGGTCTGTACCAACTCACAAGCGTCAACTACCACCTCCTTTCCCAAACTTTTGGTGCCTCTCGCCTCTGTCCAAGACATCGGTGTTCGACACCGTCTCCCATACAAAGCTTCGTATGGTTCCATTTTTATACTTGCTTGATAACTGTTATTGTACGCGAACTCCACCATGAAGAGGTGATCCTCCCACTTCTTGCCAAAGTAAAGAATGCACATTCTCAGCATATCCTCCATAGTACGGTTCGTTCTTTCGGTTTGCCCGTCAGTTTGAGGATGGAACGTCGTACTGAACTTTAGCTTCGTGCCCAAACTCTTCTGAACCAACCTCCAGTCCTTGGATGTGAAACATCCGTCACGATTGCTGACTATACTTTAGGAATCCCATAGAGTCGCACAATGTTGTGAACATACAACTCCACTAGCTTCTCTACGTTGTCCTCCTTCCGATTTGGGATGAAGTGAGCCACTTTGGTTAAGCGATCCACGATCACCCAAATAGCATCATTGCCCTGCTGCGATCTAGGAAAACCATGTACAAAATCCATGGAGATGTCATCAAATTTCCACTCAGGGATTGGAAGAGGCTTCAGGAACCCGCCCGGCTTCTGACACTCAGCCTTCACCAAGGCACACGTTTGGCATCGATTCACATACAAAGCTACATCCCGCTTCAGCCCGGGCCACCAAAAGGATTTCTTCATATCCAGGTACATCTGTGTACTACCCGGGTGAATGGAGTACTTTGTGAAGTGAACCTCAAACATCAACTCCTCACGGAGCTTGCCAAACTTAGGTAACAAATCCTTCCATCCTTCCTCAGAATCCCATCAATCATCTCCCAGGTGCTGCTCTCGCCCTTTTGAGCCTCCACCATATATGGTTGAAACTCCACATCCAAATGGGTCTCTTTCCGAATACGATCGGACAAGTCGTTTTGCATTTCAATCCAGTTCAACCGAGCCATGCTGGACTCGCCTCTCGCCACACATTCCAAACCAAGGGACTCCCATTCTAGCACCAACCTCTCATCATGGGCTTCTATCCAATTCCCATGCACAGAGTATTTTCTACTCAAGGCATCTGCCACCACATTGGCTTTGCCTGGCGTGTACTGAATCGCCACCTCATAGTCTCCAAGGAACTCGACCCACCTACGCTGCCGCATGTTCAAGTCTTTTTGATCCAAGAGGTACTTTAGGCTTTTATGATCTGTGAAGATCTCCACCCTTGCACCGTAGACATAGTGTCGCCATATTTTCAACGCAAAAATTACCGCCGCCATTTCCAAGTCGTGGACGGGGTAATTCCTCTCATGGGGCTTCAGCTGTCTAGACACAAAGGCTATCACACTGCCATGTTGCACCAACACGCAACCTAAACCGCATCCCGATGCGTCACTAAAGATTTGAAATCCTCTGGTACCTTTCGGTACACTTAGGATTGGCGTCGTCATCAGCCTTTCCTTTAGGGTCTCAAATACTTGACTGCACTCTTGAGTACACACAAACTTCTGATCCTTGCGAGTTAGTGGAGTTAGGGGCAGAGCTATCCGCGAAACATTTTCCACGAATCTCCTATAGTACCCGGCTAGTCCAAGAAAACTTCGGACTTCCGCCACGGTTCTCAAAATCAGCCAATCTCTGATGGCTTCCATCTTTGTTGGATCAACCGCCACCCCATCCCTACTAATCATGTGGCCCAAAAATGTCACCTTCTCAAACCAGAACTCGCACTCCGAGAACTTTGCATACAATTGATTCTCCCTCAACACTTGCAAGACCATTCGCAAGTGAGTCTCATGCTCCATTTTCGATTTGGAGTACACCAAGATGTCGTCAATAAATACAACTACAAAAGAGTCCAAGTATTGTCGGAACACCTGATTCATCAAATCCATGAATACAGATGGTGCGTTCGTCAGCCCGAACGGCATCACCGTAAACTCAAAGTGTCCATACCTCGTACCAAATGCAGTCTTGGGTATGTCCTCGTCCCGAATTTGCAACTGATAATAGCCTGACTTCAAGTCCAATTTTGAATACACCACCGACCCCAACAACTGGTCGAACAAGTCGTCTATCCGAGGAATCGGATACTTATTCTTGACGGTCAGTTTATTCAGCTCTCAGTAGTCTATGCACAGCCGCATACTACCATCTTTCTTCTTTACAAACAACATTAGCACGCTCCACGGTGAAGAACTGGGTCTGATATACCCTTGCTCCAACAGTTCCTTCAACTGTACTTTGAGTTCAGCCAACTCCTTTGGTGCCATCCTAAACGGAGGACGTGACACCGGCCTAGCCTCCGGCACAAACTCGATCGAGAAGTCGATCTCCCGCCGAGGAGGCGCTCCAGGAAGTTCATCCGGAAACACATCCTTGAACTCTGCCACTACGGACACTTCCTCAATAGACAACTGGGAGAGGAGAACCTCCAATAACGCTACAAGTGCTACACCACCCTGGTTAACCGCCCGCATCAACTGCATGGCCGAAATCAGGGAATAGGCCACTCCACAAAGGCCCTTAAATTTGACTTCTGTCTGCCCTTTGCTCCTTAGGGTCACTACCTTGGATAGGCAATCAATACTGGCATGTTGTTCGGTAAGCCAATCCATTCCCAATATCACATCAAAATACGCCAACGGTAAGACCGCTGCTATCAGCGCAAAGTCAACACCATCTAGCTCCCAACAAATGCGCCCTTTCCTTCCGGTGCTCATGGATGACCCATTGGGCATGCGCACCTTCAACTCTGCGTCCACCGAAAAAGGCTCAACTCCAATCCTCCGGATGAAGCTTTCCGCAATAAAGGAGTTCGACGCTCCCGTATCAAACAATACCCTAGCGGGGTATCTGGAAGCTAACACGAAGCCTAAAACATAGACATCACATGTAAAGGTCTAAAAGTATGAAGCACAAAGTTAAACTTAAACTTCCTCATACCTGTCACCACGTCGGGTTGGCGGATCGCTTCCTGCTGTCCAAGGTTGTAAGCCCTTGGTTGCACCGGTTGGAACCGAGAAGCGCTCGACTCCGCCATCTTTCCTTTTACTGCGGCACTGGAGCCGGAGCGCACAGTCTGCTCTTGCCTTGGCTCCTGCTCCGCACCTCCTTGATTACAAAAGCGAGCAATGTGTCCCACCTTTCCGCAGTTGAAACACGTCGGTGGCCCCTTGTAGTGAGACCCTCCGGACGTCCATTTGCTTTTCTCACCGGACTTGTATGGGTGAGGCTTCTTCCTCCATCTATTCCCTTTTGACTTTCCTTGGGATTGAGAAGGCTTCCCTTCTCCTTGCTTGGGAGAAAAGCCCTTACGACATTGGCTTCGCTCTAGATCACTTTCCAAAGTTCTGGCAGCCTCCACTAGCTTATTGAAACCAGCCCTCTTCATGGCAATGAGGGGTTGTCTTAGATTCTCCCTCAGCCCATGATAAAAGAGGTTATCCCTCTCTACATCATCTGTCATCATCGTTCCCGCGTAACGACCCAAACGGGTGAACTTCTGCACATACTCGTCCACCGTCTTGTCTCGCTGCATTAAGTGCAGAAACTGCCTCTGAAGGGCCAACCGTGTAGAAATGGGAATGTACCTCTTTAGAAAAGCATCCCCAAATTCTTCCATCGATGGGGTGCGTCCAGGAAATTGGCGGCCGCTATAGCTCACCCACCACAACTTGGCGTCTCCTTCTAACATGAATGCCGCATACACAGATTTCTTCTCTTCTAGCATCTCTGCCGCCCTCAAAATCTCTTGAATCTGAGCCCACCAATCCTCCGCATCAGTTGGCGTACCAACTCCCTTGAACGACGGGGGATGGAAGCTCAGAAAGTACTTCATTTGCCGGTCCCCATGCCCGACCACCTATAACGGTCCAGGCCCATCAACATGGGACCCAGCCAGACCGCCGGCCTACCAAAGTCCAGACCCGGGCCCACTGCTGGTAGTCAGCCTATCACATTCAAGCCTGCAGGCCATGCACCCCAATCCCTCTTCGGCCTGTTTATCAGCACGGCGGGTTGTTGCTACTGGGGATCGAACCCAGGACCTTGATAAGAGTACTTTCCTCCACTCCCTCATTACCAACTGAGCTCAGTTGGTGATGAGGGAGTGGAGGAAAGCACTCTTATCAAGGTCCTGGGTTCGATCCCCAGTAGCAACAACCCGCCGTGCTGATAAACAGGCCGGAGAGGGGTTGGGGTGCATGGCATGCAGGCTTGAATGTGATAGGCTGACTACCAGCAGTGGGCCCGGGTCTGGACTTTGGTAGGCCGGCGGTCTGGCTGGGTCCCATGTTGATGGGCCTGGACCGTTATAAAAAGTGCACTTTTTATTGTAAGGCCCCTAGACGATCCAACATGACAGCGTCATGGCTCCGCTCTAGGAGACCCTACTGGGCTGCAGCCCAAGCACCTCAACCCCTCTCCATCCACAGGCGGGTTGTTGGTGGTCACAGCCTCCCTTTGATGAGGTAAACTCGATAGTCAAGCCCGCACTACGGGGACTTCCCAGGAGGTCACCCATCCCAGTACTACTCCAGCCCGAGCACGCTTAACTATGGAGTTCTTTCAACTCTCATCACCAATTGAGATGCACTTGTAAGACCCCCCGCCTTTTTTTCTTTTTCAACACCGGGGTCTTAAGCCCAGAACCGCCATTTTGCGGTGACTCCTTCACGTCCTGAAGGGTCATTACCACAAAGCGCCGATTCTGCCGGCCAATTCGATCACAGAAAAGTAGCAAAACAAAGTAAACGCAAAATAGCAGTCCACAAAAAATCACATATCATATAGATAATCTCCACGAAAGGAGTGTCCATAGAATAATATATCAGAGTACTAAAATACGGGCTTATGTCCGGTACATCATGTCCTCACTACAAATCACTCATGCGGAAGCAAAAACAGAACTCTACTCAAGGTCGAGACTCACAGTCCCGGCTGTATGAACTCCGGTGCTAGACTGCCCCATCTCCAAGCATGTCGTCCTGTGGGGCTGCTCCTCCATGCTGGGCTCCACGGTCCCCTAAATGATGCGGTTCGAAAACCATTAGTATAAAAGACTAAGCCCTATCATCCCCCGCCTCTTCCCCCATGGCACCTAGGCACCGAGCGGAGAGGAAGAAAGGGGAGGACTTGAAGGTGGAGAATAATTAAAAACAGATGACAGCGGACCTATACTAGCAATTCTATAATAGATATTGACAATAAGATGAAGTATGAAAAGTGACCTTCACTTATGTGAGAACACATAAGCCAAGGGGTCTTCTGCAAGGCTCCCATCGTATAAAGAGTCTGATACCAATTTATATGTTGGGGTGTCGGTTATCAAACAGCAGTAAATATATATCAAAATTGACCTTAATTTATAAACTTGCCCACACAAGCTTATAGAACAAGGGGTCGTTTTGCAGGTCCTAATGTATAAGCATCTCATTCCACTTATACTTTAGGTGTCAGGGTTAAATGAATCGATTATGCTATGACATGCAAGTGGGTATGATGGAACATGCAAGTGCAACATACACACCCGACTCTAAACCAGTAACCTCGCAGGATACCTCCGTAGTGGCAGACGGAAGCGGTGGGTTCGGCATCGCCCGCCTCTAAACCAGTAAAGCACTACCGGTCAGACCTATCATATGCCTCAATGCTTGGTGCACGAAGCGGACTCCTGCGTACTCTTGCCGGCTAGCGCACCGGACTTCTGTTGGCGAAGTGCTAACCACACTTGCCAAGTCAGCGTATTGGCGTCGGTGCATCGACCCTCCAATACCGAAGACCCACCACCTTAATTTTCTTTCCTTTTATGCACATGCAAATTTATCGTATTCAAAACCGAGCCGAAGCTCCCCGGACCAAAACGTCTGTCTCAAACAATCGAGCTGAACCTCCCCAGACCAAAACGTCCGTCTCTTAACTATCCAAGCCGAAGCTCCCAACTATCTTCATGTGCTATCTGTGGTCGTGAAATGTGCAACCCTAATTACTAAGTTACTCTTTTCAGCTTGTTAATACAGTTTACGTTAACCCAGGACTGCCCCCGGTATTCCCTGTAAAGGGCTCTCAAGGGGCACTAGGAACTATGTTGGGATTACGCCCAGCGTTCCCTTTCGCAAGGTACTTATTTTTATTATTGGTTGATTCCCTTACCCATTACCTTCCCATATTACAATAGGCTAATCCTAGGGTGATTTGACTCTACCTCACCTCGAGAAAGACGATCTTTCGTCGAACCCGAGTGCCTCTAAACCCTAGCCAAACCAATTTCTCACCACTCTTCCTATCCTTCTATGGTGAACTCATCCACATCTATCCAAAATGACTAGCTCCTACACCATGTCCCATCGTATCTTATTGCAATTTACCCATCTTGCCAAATGCAGACCATCCTAGGCTATATGTCGGACCGGACAGGAGATAATCCAAATACTCATTCAAATGGCCTACCTTATTTACTGGAGACTTATCATGACACAAATAGACTAAATCCAGGAAATTATAATTTTCCTAATTTATTTGGCATATAATTAATTTCCTTAAAGCTTCCAAAGGCTACTAGTTTGAACATGAACTACCCTAAGTACTCATGCAAGATGCCTAACAAAATTATGATAAATATTAGGTTATCTCAATATGGTAAATCCAAAGTATCACAACTTTTCTATCAACAAAAGGGCACTAAAACTATTTTTGCAATATTTACTATCTTCCGTTGTTTATGAATCAAGTACAAAAAATATTCATCCAAAAATTATAAATTAATTATACTATGCAGGTACAACCTTAAAATTAGCATTGGCCAAGTTTCATAATTTTCAGCAAGTATCAATCTCTGAATAAATTAATTATCAAAAATCTTCATATTATGGACTTGTAAAAAAAGTACTGTAATAAACCCTCTAAAAATTATGAATACATTCCTACAAGCATATTTTGGCCTGAAATCATCAGTACCTAAGTCTCATGATTTTTCAACAGATATATCATCTATAAATAATTTTATACCACCCAAGCCCCTTTTTGAAATTAATGAAGGAAGTACTAAATACCATCAATTAAAAATTGTAACAAAATTCAGGGATATTCATTTAGACCTAAATCATCTACTGACCAAGTTTCATCAGTTTCAAATGAACAGAATAATCAAATTAATTAAAACACCATTTTGGGCCTATTGATATTTAACAAATAAAGTGCCAAAAATATATTCCATAAAATTCTAATAAAATTACTAGGGGTTCTAGATAGTATAAAACTTACTGTACCCAAGTTTCACAACCTTTAAATAAGGTTTAGTGGCTGAATTTACAAAATTGTGCTTCTAACCTAAAACTAGGGTTAGGGTTTTGAGGTGTCTACCTTCCTCCTAGCCCTCTAAGATTTCTTCCAGATAACTTAGGTCTACTGAGTTTTCAAGGTCATACAAAGGCATTAGCCACCATGTCCTTCACAACCCCCAAAAGTCCTTCCTTAGGGTTTGAGGTTGAACCCTATGGTAAATCAAGCCTATATCACACCATTTTCCTTAAGAGGGTGACATTGGCCATACTAAGTCAGTGTCCAAAACCTCAGCCTCTGTTGAGGGGAGGTGGCCACCCTAAGCCCATGGTGCACTTTTAATCAAAAACACCTCCTTAAGGCCAAACTAGGGTTTGGTGATTCCCTAACCAAAACTCATCCAAATGAGTTGAAATTTTGTACAACGCTAGGTATTGATGTCAGGGACCACTCACCAAAATTTGGCAGGGTTTGGAGGTAATTAGACCACTTAATTAAAATACCCTAGCATTATTAAATAAAAGTAAACACTTTAGGCAAAGTGTCTCCTAAAAATCCCAATTTTTGACAAACCCTAGGTATAGCTAAGAATGATCCCTGTCCAAATTTCAGCCCATTTAGACAAGGGATGATGGGTGGGCATCCATTTGAATCTCAGGACAGCCCTAAGTATAGGTCCCACCAAAATGGGTTCCCTGGTCCAACCAGATGGCCAAATTGGTCCACATCAATTTTGGATTAAAGTAGACCCATAGGGCTACAACTTTCATATTGAAAGCTTTCCCACCATGTGGCCCTAAGTATTTTTAAAAATTAAAACCATTTATACAAAAAACTGTGACATAATGACATAATCAGAAATATTTATACTATAGTTTTAATTCTGATATGGCACGAATCTTGGCGCAAATGAACAGGATCCGTTCATCTCCTTCCTTGAGCCGACGGCCAAGATCCATCCTACCTGGAGCTTCTTCCAGATGCTGTCGCCGGCGATCTGGCCACCTCCCCGGCCGGCCACCGCCACCACCACCTCCGTTGAGGTGGTGGCTGTCGTCAGGCGGCGGCACAGCCGCCGGAGAGCCACATTCCGGCGAACCCGAGCGTTGAATTTTTGCGGAAAATTTCAGAAATTTTGGGCTTGGATCGGGCTCAATTGAGCCCGAACCTTGGACCTAAGAACTTCTATGATCTAACCATGAGACAAGGAGAGGAGGACCTGAATTGCGGCGTGGGAGCGGGTGTTGTGCCTCCTCGCCATTGCCGGCCACCAAGCTTGAGCTCCTCTGCAACTTCTACACCAACCCCTCTGGAACTGAGATCTGATCGCGGGAAACGTTTCCCCTTGCCCTGGTGAAGGTGTCTAATAAAGGAATTGGGGAGAGGAGGTTTGTAACTCCCCAATTCTTCAAGACACCATTAAGGCCATTATTGGGGGATTTTCGGTTTCACTAAATTTGGATGGCTGAGCTCCTCCACTGGCTGGACACCACTTGATAACTCCTCCCCTACCTCCAAGGAGTTAAACCCCATCAAAGGAGGGGGTTATGGAGCCTCCATGGCCATGATGGTCATTAAGCTCCTTCTCTCTCTTCCAAATGTAGGTAACTTCCTCTTTCTCTCTCCTAGTCTCCCATTTCTGAATTTGATGGGCCCAAAATATGTCTCACCACCTCCTAGACCTATGAGCCACACTTGCTTAGGCCTAGCCCACTTGAATTGGGCTTGAGTTAGCCCTTCAGGTTAGTTTGACGATCTTGACCCAAAAGTTGACTTTGGTCAAATTAGCCACTAGGGCTGACCACAATGGATCCTTGGTGACCCATGGGACTCCTCTAAAGTTTACAAGCACTTGGGTAGGGTCCACTTGCACACTGTAGGGCACTTGACCCTTGGTAAGGGCACTTTGACCACTTTGGGACTTGAGTTGACTTGGGGCAACTTAGTTATTTGGGTTGACCCCAAGGAGTCCTTGGTGACCCATTGACACCATTTTAGGTCTAAGAAGACCTGGGCAAGGTTGGTTGGGCACATTAGAGGCCAACTCCCCTTTGTTAGGGCACCTTGCCCAATTTAGGCCTATGGTGGTCCTAGTTCAAATTGGCCACTTGGGTTAACTCCAATGGACCCTTAATGCTCTAGTGGACCCTCTAATAGGTTAGTGATGTTGTGGTGGGGTCAAATAGTCAAGATGAGACCCTAAAATCAAGCCCTAGGTTGGGTAATTGGAAATTGTTATGTGCAAACCATGAAGATCTCACATCCATTCCTAATCTCACTTGGTCTCTTGGGCTTCCTAGGGTTTTGTCATGACCTAGTCATGGCCAAAACCATTCTTAGGGGTCTAGTTGGAAATGGGATGTTACACCACCACTCTTTCTGCCAAAAGCTCTACTCGCCTGGCTTCTCCGCCTGGAACGGCCGTCGTTGTATCTGGGGTAGCAGGAGTTGCTACCTGAGCTGTCGCTGCAGCTTGGGCTGCTACCATCGCTTCTGCAAGCATGCGGCAGAAGTTGGCTGGGTTTACACCCATGCCCACCTGACCTTGAGCTGTAGCGCTGCTCGCCGAAAGCTCTTCTCTTGCTCTCAACGTACCCTCCTCGTTGCTTGCACTCTTCAAGAAAATAAGAAAACAAGGAATCAGTCTCTAATCTCAAGACTTAAACATAAGGACACTCATGGTCCCGCGTTACTCTTATGTGTATAACTTCTCTACGCAGTGACCTTGAATCTAACCTCCCCCTGATACCAAATTGTAACACCTCCCCTGTAATGACCGTATAATATGGTTCTGGCCGGGGCCCCACAACATACAGACGTCACAGCTTCAGTATTATAAGATGATATAGCTACCCAATCTCAAAACTCATAACACAACATAGCGGAAACAACAAGCAAGACTAGAAGTTATCCACACCTACAAGAGTAACGAAATGGCCTTATGGCCTTACAACAAAAGTGAGTCTAAACTCAAATAATACATCAGTCATAAAAGTGCATAAGCACTCCTAGTCTACCTCGGCATGCAAGCCGGTCAACATGGGCATCAAACATACAATGTCATAAAAGTAGAGCTACAGCAAAAAGGTAACACTTCATGAGGCTTAGGCATTTCTGGCCGGCGAGCTTGCTCCTGCTTGCGATCCTTAACCTATAAAAATTATTAGTAACGTGGGTCAGCAAAGGCTGACCTCAAACTGTGTAACCAACACATCTCCTCCCGGCCACCCCTAACGGACCCTGGGGAACCCTCCAACCTGCAAGCCAGCACTTCGTATGCAATATATATATAAACAAGTAATGCACTAAGAACAGGCTTGGATGTCTCAAACAACATACATGTTCTCTATTCTTGAGCATATAATAAAATGGGCCTACTTATGCAGCATGTATGCAATAACCCGGGCTTCACCCAAGGTACCCTATCGCGTATGCATCTAGCACATCATCACATCATATGGGTACTCATCATTTCCCCATTGGCATAAAGCCACAAACAAAGGGGGTTTACCAACATTCCCCCAACGGCACACAAGCCGCCACACGGAACTCTTGCCAAGGCCCCACCCGTTCAAGGTCTTAAACCCGGGCTTGCCTGCAAGCTCTGACTTCTCATGTCAGGATTCCAACAAACACACAGACCGATTCTAAGAAGCCTTGCTGGACCCCACCCGCTCATGGCCTCATTGCCCGGGCTTGCCCCAAGCTTGGCATTCTCGTCAGTCTCACAGAAGGGGACTAGTCTCGCTGGGACACTCTCCACACATGACGTGCACGTCACAGGATAGCCAGCCGACCATGAAGACATAGCCATGCCTTGGCACATCACAATCCAAGACAATTCCAACCTAATCCCTCATTCGTACTGCAGTGTTCCCGTGTACCAAGGAAACCATCTACCACCCATGTAGAGCTAACCTTGTCCACCAAGGAAACCATCTACCGCCAATGAGGAGCTAACCTTGTCCGGTACCGGCCACACGTACTCACGCAAGATAAAGGGAAGAACATCACAAACATCACAAACATCACAAACGGCCTCTTGCCGCAACGGATCTCAACGAATCCTTAAACCTCGTATGCAACATCACCGAGTCGAACTAACGGTCGCGACTACGGCCTCACCCACCATGCCTAATCCTCTAACGAAGCGGATCTCTAATGCAAAAACATGTCGGGGACGGACACAATCGACACGGAGGTTCCTCTTGAACCTTGGCGACCCAAACCCCTCGCATTTGAGAGTTTGGTGCCCAAAAACTAGAAAATAAAAGATGTTAAAACATGCATCCTAAAACCAAGAGGAGAAGTGTCGTTACCTTCCGACTCCTCTTCCTAGCCATGGAAAAATAGCCAGATGAAAACCTTCGCAACGATCTAGCCTCCACAGATCTAGACTCGGCTCGCGATTTGGAGCACTGAAGCCTCTCTAACATCCGGATCTCTTCTTCACCTTCTTACTTGCTCTCCCCTCTCTCTAGAACTTTAGTAAGAGAAAGATTGGAGAAGAATGAGGGTTTTTAACCCTATTCTCGGACTTAACTCAGCAAGAGCAATCCGGGACCATCAGATCCCAAAAGAAAGGGAAGAACGGCCATGATTCGAACTGAGAATCAAAACACCTGGGCCGAACACGGCTTGTGACACGCCCGTGTCCAAGGCCGTGTTCCCCAATCGACGCCGAAACCGTCGCACCCAAAACAAGACACAGGGCCTTGACACGCCCGTGTCACATTTGACACGGTCGTGTCCAACCTGAACACGCCTGGGCTCCAGGCCGTGTCCAACCCCTTACACGTCTCGACTCACAACCCGAGAAGGACACGGCCTGGGACACGCCCATGTCTTAGGCCGTGTTCGAAGCCTCGACGATCATCGAATGCCTCTTCGTCGAACTAACAGAGAAAACGTCGAACACAATCGACACAGCGGGATACACCTTGTGACACACCCGTGTCAAAGGCCGGGTACCCCTACTCGACGATCTCCACTCGACGATCGACCATCGACACTCGACGATCGTCGAACCGAGGGGACATGCCCCATGTCACGCCCGTGATCCAGGGCGTGACCACCCAAACATTTCGTCGACCGAAATTCATCGACCACGCGCCTTACTACGCCACCCGAGCGGGACACGCCCATGGACACGTTCGTGTCCTAGGCCCTATTCCGTGTCTCGACACTTCGTCGAGCGCAGGACGTTGACTTCCCGGACTCTCGACGAGCCTGAGCTTGACAGGGCCAGGGACACGCCTGTGTCCTAGGCCGTGTGACCCCCAACAAAGACACAATCTTGGCCAAAAACGCTGATCGTCCCTCTTTCAAATTTTGGGGTGTTACAGTGCGTCAGCCGGCAAGAGTACGCGGGAGCTCCACTTTGTGCACCAGCATTGAGGCATACGATAGGTCTGACCGGTAGTGCTTTACTAGTTTAGAGGTGGGCGAGGCCCAACCCACCGCTTCCGTCTGCCACTACGGAGGTATCCTGGGAGGTGAGGCTCCAGAAAGGGGGAACTAAAGGTCTGTGTGCACAGAGTCGGGTGGGTGATTTGCACTTGCATGAGCGCATCATAACCCACTTGCATGTCATAGCATAATCATTGCATAAAACCCATGTCACCTATTGTATAAGTGGTATGGAACGCTTATACAATAGGCCCTGTAAAACGACCCCTTGGTCTATAAGAATGTGTGGGCAAGTTTATAAATTAAGGTTTAATTCTTTATATGTATATTGCTGATAATAACTAACACCCCAACGTATAAATTGGTATGGGACTCTTTATACGATGGGAGCCCTGTAAAATATCCCTTGCTTATATGTTTCCGTATAAGTTAAGGTTACTTTTCATACTTTACTTTACTGCCACATGTACTATAAAATTGCTAGTATAGGTCCGCTGCCATCTGTTTCTTGATTACTCTCCAACTTCAAGTCCTCCCCTTTCTTCCTCTCCGCTCGGTACCTAGGGGCTATGGGGGAAGGGGTGGGGGATGATAGGACTTAGTCTTTTAGACTAACGATTTTCGAACCACATCATTTTAGGGGACCATGGAGCCCAGCATGGAGGAGCAGCCCCGCAGGTCGGCACGCTTGGAGATGGGGCAGTCTAGCACCGGAGTTCAGACGGCGGGGAGTGTGAGCCCCTGACCTTAGTAGTGTTTTATTTTGCTTCCGCTTGAGTGACTATGTAGTGAGGATTTGGTGTATCGGGCTTAAGCCCTTATTTTCAGTACATTTATATTTTGTGGACTCTCCCTTTGTGGAGATATTATTACTCTGATGTGATTTTATTGTGGACTTTTGGTTAGAGTTTTTACCTCACTTGTGTTTACTCTACCTTTGTTGCTTTTCTGTGATCGAATCGGCCTGCAGAATCGGCGTTTCGCGGTGATGACCCTTCAGGGCGTGAAGGTGTCACCGCAAAGCGGCGGTTCTGGGCCTAAGACCATGGTGTTTCAAAAAGAAAAAAAAGGGGGGATCTTACAGGGGGTATCAGAGGGAGGTTTCGATCCTCTGACCTGTGGGTTATGGGCCCACCACGCTTCCGCTGCGAGTTTAGTTTGGGGACAAACTAAGCAGCGGAAGCAGTGGTGTGCCCTTATGGGGGATCACATGGAAATTGTCCACTTTTATTAGGTATTGAGTCGATTACCTACTAATGTAGTTTGTTTTGCAGCCCCCAGCTCAGCCCACTCCATAAGGCGGAGCCCAGCAGACTCCGGACGTTGCACCACCTCCCCCGGTCCCCACTCCATTCCTACAGTCAGAGATGGGACAGAGTCTGACAGCCATCTTGGAAGCTTTTAGTGCTCAACAGGTTCCGGCTCCGCAGCCAAACTCGGGGGCCAACTGGCTGAGCATTTTCTGAGGACTTGCTCCCCCATCCTACTTGAGGACTGATTCGGCCATTCAGACAGAGGAGTGGTTGGACATTATGTATGAGATGCTGACCGGGATCTGGTGCCCGTGGGAGGAGAGGGTGTCCTTGGTTGTCTCTTGCTTGGAGTCCCATGCCAAGAGATGGTGGAAGACTTCGCTGGATACGACGTTTGCTGACAGGGAGGTTGCGGAGATTGCTTGGGAGGAGTTTAGGGGCGCGCTGTTGGAACACTTTGTTCCACAGTCATCCAGGGATGAGCTGGAGGACAGATTTTTGTAGTTGAGACAGGGGAACAAGACGGTGGTGGAGTACCACCGAGAGTTCAACCATCTAGCCCGGTTTGCGGACTCATATCAGTTAGACGAGGCAGGATATACCAAAAGGTTCTACAAGGGCATGCGAGAGGAGCTGAGGGAGACTCTACTGTTTGTATCCGACGGGCCCATTTCCCGGATACTAGAGATGGCAAAAAGGATAGAGGCTGATTGGCAAGCTACTCGGGGCCGGAAACGGCCAACGGAGGATCAGGGT
The DNA here is from genome assembly GCA_039583875.1 of Platanthera guangdongensis. NCBI lineage: Eukaryota > Viridiplantae > Streptophyta > Magnoliopsida > Asparagales > Orchidaceae > Platanthera > Platanthera guangdongensis. Next base: position 190,746,600 of record CM077158.1, on the reverse strand, counting down.
CGAGGAGCAAGGTACGATCAGAGACGAGCCCGTATCACGGACAAGAGGAGGGTCGAGGACCAGCCTCGTCAGGAGGCAAGACAGGAGACAAGGGAGCCAGTGGTGGTGGCTCCACCACCTCTTCAGACACGGGAGGGACAGAGACCCGGGGGAATGGCATATCCCCCGCCAGAATGCTTCGATTGTCATCAGGTGGGGCACATCAGGAGGAACTGTCCCATAAGGGGGGCACCCCCACCAACACCACCGGCTGCCCAGCCAGTGCAATATCTTGGAGGCCGAGGTCGTGGCCGAGGACGTGGATACCAGGATGGGGATCGTAGACAAGAAAGGGAGCAGGTGTATGCTTTGGACCTGGTGCAGCCTCGTAACCCAGAGCAGGTCATAGCAGGTACGCCAAGATGTTTAATTGTTTAAATAGAATTCCCTTTCTCAGTTGTCAAATTTGTAGAACTGCACTAGATAGAATAAATAGGAAAGAAAACTCATTATAGAATCCTAAGACATTTAATCGCCCCAGGTATAGTCTTCATCAGCGGCAAGCCCGCATATACACTGTTCGGTATGGGTGCTTAGCACTCGTTCGTGTCGGAAGCCTTCATGGAAGGGCTGGAAGGTGTGGAGCGGTTCACAGGCCTGATGAGCAGGGTTCGTCTACCCGACGGATCGGAGCTATTCACCTCTACACACTGCAACATGGAGGCGGAGATTGGCGGAAATTCATTCGAAGTACCGGCAATGATCCTAAGGATGCCAGTCTTCGAGCTGATCCTGGGCATGATATGGTTGCACTAGAACCATGCCCAGATTGATTTCCAAGCAACGAGGATCACCATGAGGCATGGGGACTCTGTCATTGTCATCGAAGGTATAAGACCTGCCTCTCATATACTCTTAGCTTCAATACAGGCCGTTAAGGCCCATCTGCAGGGAGAGGAGGTTTATCAGATTCTATTTGAGATGGCGGAGGCCAAGGAGTCTGTGACAGACATCCCGGTGGTGCGAGATTTTGCAGACGTCTTTCCAGAGAAGCTGCCAGGACTACCTCCGCACCGAGAGCAGGTCTTCCAGATACAGCTTGTGTCGGGGGCCAAGCCGGCATCTAGGGCCCCTTACCGGATGGCCCCGAAAGAGTTGACAGAGTTCCGAAGTCAGTTGCAGGAACTAGAGAGGCAGGGTATGTCCGGCCAAGCTCTTCACTGTGGGGAGCCCCGGTGTTGTTCGTCAAGAAGAAGGACGGAAGTCTCCGCTTGTGTATCGATTATCGAGCGATGAACAAACTGACGGATCGGAATACATACACACTGTCATGGATTGACGAGTTGTTCGATCAACTGGAAGGAGCGCATTTCTTCTCGAAACTTGACTTGAGGTCAGGTTATTACCAGCTACGGATTCGAGAGGAGGACATTCCGAAGACCGCCTTCAGTAGTAGGTACGGACTGTTTGAGTTTATAGTGATGCCCTTCGGGTTCACAAATGCACCATCATCATTTACAATTCTCATGAACAGGGTATTCGAGGAGTATTTGGATCTATTCACTGTCGTATTTATTGACGACATCCTCATCTACTCAAGGACGGAGGAGGAGCATGCACGACACCTGACTTTGACTCTAGAGAGGCTACGGGAACACCAGCTGTATGCGAAGTTCAGCAAATGCCAGTTTTGGCTAAAGGAGGTGGCCTTCTTAGGTCATATCATCAGCGCTGCTGGGTTGGTAGTAGACCCGACCAAGATTCGGGCAGTTCAGGATTGGCCACTGTTGAAGTCATCCACGGATGTACGGAGCTTCCTGGGACTTTCCGGATATTACCGGAAGTTCGTTGAAGGATTCTCCCTGATTGTACTCCCTCTTACATCCCTGACGAAGAAGGAATCCACTTTCATTTGGACGTCACAGTGCGAGGCGGCCTTTGTGGAGTTGAAAGGTCTGCTTACCTTGGGTCCCATTCTCGCTCTTCCGTCGGGAAGGGAGGGATTTCAGGTGTACACGGATGCCTCCTACCAGGGGATGGGTACCGTTCTGATGCAGAATGGGCACGTAATAGCCTACGCCTCCCGATAGCTGAGGATACATGAGAAGAACTATTCGGTGCATGATCTGGAGATGGGTGCAGTGACCTTTGCTCTGAAGATTTGGCGACACTACCTCTACGGGGTTCATTATGACATCTTCTCAGATCACAAGAATTTGAAATATGTGGACACAGAGAAGGAACTCAACATCAGACAGAGACGTTTGGTGGAGTTCCTGTCGGATTACCAATACACCATGCACTACCATCCCGGGAAGGCGAACGTGGTAGCAGATGCTCTGAGCCGGAGAGGAGATACCTCGGGGAAGGGACCACAACTGATGTCCATGGAGCTAGTCCGGTCTTTCAGAGATATGCATATATCCCTAGTGTCTGAGAATAATCCAGAGCTATACATGGAGTATCTAGCATCGATGGTTGCCATAGATGATATTCGGGACCTCATCCGGGACGGACAGAAGACAGATTCATGGGCAGAGCTGATATTCCAAGCCTTGAAGAAGGGTTTGATGGGAGATTATTCACTGAGAGATGGATTGCTATATTTCAGAGGCAGGGTCTATATACCCGCAGGAGGTCAGATTCGGGAGGACATCATGGCGGAAGCACATTGTAGCAGATATTCTATACACCCGGGGATCACCAAGATGACGGCGGACTTGAAGAAGACGATGTTCTGGCCGGGGATGAAGAAGGACATTACATACTTCGTGACTCATTGTGAGGCATGCCAGCTGGTGAAGGCAGAGTGTAGAAACCCTACAGGATTGCTACAGCCACTTCCGGTGCCGGAGTGGAAATTTGAGGACATCACGATGGATTTCATTCATGGCCTTCCCAGATCACGGACGGGAAATGATTAAATTTGGGTCATCGTCGATCGGCTGACGAAGGTGGCCAGATTCATTCCGATCAGAAAAGATGACTCGGTTGGGGTACTAGTGCGGAGATTCGTAGAGCAATTCATTCGTTACCACGGGGTTCCCAGGACGATCGTGTCAGATCGGGATGGTCGGTTCACGTCCAGGGAGTGGAGATCCATGCAGGCTTACATAGGCACGCGACTGACCTTCAGCACAACATTTCATCCCCAGACGGATTGGCAGACGGAATGCACCAACCGGACATTGGAGGACCTCCTAAGGCTATGCATTCTGGATCGAAACGAACCTTGGGAGAAGCTTTTACCACTGGTCGAGTTCTCCTATAACAACAGCTACCAGTCCAACATAGGGATGACTCCTTATGAAGCCTTGTACGGAAGGAGATGTAGGACCCCGCTTTCATGGATTCGGTACGAGGATCCGAAGGTGTTGGGATTGGATTTTGTCGAAGACACCGAGGCTCGGGTGAGACTTATACGGGACAGAATGCTGGAAGCGCAGAGCCGACATGCTAAGTATTACGACGCCCGACACCGTCAGGTAGAGTTTCAGGTGGGAGACCGGGTTTTCTTGAAGATCCGGCCCATGCACGGAGTTTCACGGGTGCGTGGTCGTAAGAAGAAGCTCATCCCTAGGTATATGGGCCCTTACAAGATCCTGGAGTGGATTGGACCTCTAGCTTACAGGCCGGAGTTGCCACCGGAACTGGCAGTTTTACACGACGTGTTCCATATATCCTCGCTTAGGAGGGCTCTACTACGCCCGGAGCAGCAGATTTCGACCATAGATAGACCGGTAGCTTCAGACCGGTCAGTTCACTTAGAACCGGTTCGGATCGATGACAGTGGAGTACGGATCTTGCGTCGCAAGAATGTTCCATTAGTCAAAGTTCTGTGGAGAAACCACGGCCAGGAGGAGCATACCTGGGAACCGCAGGACCTGATGCGACAAAATTATCCAGAGCTGTTCAGTCAGGTATACCTCACAACCTCTCAAGATGTTTAATTTACTTTCCTGTTTTAAACTAGTAGGGCTGCTCTAGGAAGAGTAGGGGCTAATCTTTTGTTTATTGGGATCTTGGCTTTGCCAATTGGGCGAATTGGTCATAGATTTAGGTTTCCCTTTAAACCCCACTTAGCAAACATGGCGTCGAGATGTAATCTTTCACTTCTTATGGGATGTTACAAGTTTCCTTTTCTTCGATAGAAATTCTCATAGGCTTAACCTTGATTTCGGGGACGAAATCTTTGTTTTGTTTATTGGGATTTGTAACATCTCATTTCCAACTAGACCCCTAAGAGTGGTTTTGGCCATGACTAGGTCATAACAAAATCCTAGGAAGCTAAAAAGGGCCAAGCTATAGAAGGCCAAGGTGAGAATCACCTTGGTCTACCTATGGCACAACCTCATCACAAAACCTAGGGTTTGACCTTAGGGCTTCACCATGACTCCATGACCCCACCACAACATCACTAACCTATTAGAGGGTCCACTAGAGCCTTAAGGGTCCATTAGAGTCAACCCAAAGTGGCCAATTTGACCTGGGACCGCCATAGGCCTAAATTGGGCAAGGTGCCCTAATAAAGGGGCAGTTGGCCTATAATGTTCCCAACCAACCTTGCCCAGGTATTCCTAGACCTAAAGTGGTGTTAATGGGTCACCAAGAACACATTGGGTTCAGTCCAAGAGGCCAAGTTAACCCAAGTTAACTCTAGCCCCAAAGTGGTCAAAGTGCCCTTACCAAGGGTCAAGTGACCTCCAAGGTGCCAAGTCAACCCTACCCAACCCTACATAGACCTTAGGGGAGGACAATGAGTCACCAAGGACCCATTGGGGTCAACCCAAATGGTCATGGTGACAAGGTCAACTCTACCTTAAGGTTAAGTCAAATTAGCCCAAATGGGCTAACCCAAGCTCAAGCCCATTCCCCCCCCCCCACTTGGGCTAACTTTATTTTAATTAATAATAATGATTTTATGGGCTGCCAATAGGCTAGAGTGATGAACAAATTCGGCCATGAGGGGCAGGAGAGAGAAAGCTCAGTTTCCCTTTAATGGAGGAGAGAGAAAATGGAGTAAAGGTCATTCATGCCATAGGGAAGCCAAGGGCCATTCTTCTTTGCTTCGTTCACCTCCCCTAACAGCCCTGAGAAGATCAGGAGGCTTTCCAGGCTCTTCCACTGGATGGATGCACTGAACCACCAAGGCCGAGAGATAGCTTTCAAGGCCATTAATGGTCATTGATGATCCAGCCTCTCCTCTCCACCATCTGAGGCTTTAAACACCTTCAGTGGGCCGAGAGGAGGATTTCCCAATCCTTACCTGAAGAAATCGAGCCACCCCACTGTGTAGTTACAGAAACCGAGCGGCGCTGCATTCAAGGATGGTTTCCCGGTGATCTTCTCGACTTCAGGCCGCCGGCAAGGTCCTCCTCCTCCCCTTATCTCATGGTTAGATCGTAGCAACGTCTAGGTTCAAGGTTCGTGCTCAATTGAGCCCGAACTAACTTCATATTTCCATGGTTTTGGGCCGAGAATTAACTTGGTAGAACCGTCGGAATATGCCTCTCCGGCAGCTGTGCCGCCGCAGGGCGACAGCCACCACCTCAATGGAGGTGATGGTGGCGGTGGCCGGCCGGGGCAAGGGCTGGATCGCCGGCGGCAGCGCTTGGAAAGAGATCCAGGCGGGATGAATCCAGGCCGTCGGCTAGAGCTAGACGATGACGGGATACCGTCCAAGGCGCGCCAAGATTTGTGGTATATCAAAATCAAACTATAGGATATAAATTTCTTATTATCAAATTATGCCACACATTTTGGTATTTAATGGTTTTAATTTTTAAAAATACTTAGGTGCTATTTCATAAAGAGTGGTCAACATAAAATTTGTAGCCTGGAGAGTCTAGTGTATGCTAAAATTTATTTGGACCAATTTGGGTGCCTGGTTTGACCATTTCACTCATTTTGGTGGGACCTATAACTAGGGCTATCCTGAGATTCAAATGGATTCCCACCATTCATTCCTTGTCCAAATGATCTGAGATTTCGGCAGGGAGTCTACCCTAGCTATACCTAGGTCTTGTCCAAAAATGGGAATTTTTGGAGATAATGTTTCTATAGTTTTTTGAAAAATTTAATAATCCATGAATAAATTAATTAGGAGTCATAAACACCTAAAGATCCCCCCAAATTTGGGTGGGTAGTCTTAGAGAGAATGTTAGGGCTCTGCTAAAATTTTCATCTCATTTGGAGATGTTTTGGTTAGGTATTGATCCAACCCTAGGTTGACCCTTTTAGGGTTAACTAGGTCAAGCACCCCTCTTTGGGTTTTGAGTGGTCAAATCACCTCAACAGAGGCTGATATTTTGGCCACTGAATCTCTATAGTATGACTCACCCTCCAATGGAATTCGGGGTGGTTAAGAGTAGTGTAGCCCTAGAGCCCTAGGGTAGGTCCTTTAATGGGGATTTTTATGGTTTGAAGGTCATGGGGTCAAATGACCTTGCAATGACTTGACAATTTGTGGAGAGTGACATAGGATTAGTATGGTCCTCTGGTTAAACTTTTAGGGAATTTGGAAGCCTTAAACCCTCTCAAAACCCTAACCCTAGCTTAGGGCACAAACACTGTGGTGAAGGAACATGTCACTAAAACTCATTGAAAAGTGATGCGATTTGGGTTGAGTAGTTTTTAAAGTTAGTACAAACTCTGGAGATTTTATTATGAATTTAAGATTATTATTTTGGATACTTCATTAACAATTTGTTAATTTGTATTATTTACTTAGAAATTTATTATGAAGTAACTACTTGCTGGAAATTGATGAATTTTAGTCAGAGGACTTTTTATTATGTTTTAAAACTCTGTGAATGTTTATGGAATTTTTTGAAGATTAATTTTAAGGGTTGCTTCATTAAGTATTGGTTCTAATTAAAACTTAATTAAATTTATTTTGGAGTCTAGCAAGCCTGACAAATTATGATTTTTGCAAAATGACTCTCTCCTTACCATATTAAGATTCTGTAATTTTTATATACTTTTCTGATGAACAATTATGGTACTTCCTTCTTTACATATGATTCAGGGAATTATTTAGGATAAATTAATTAGAGGCCAAATATTCTCTGTAAAATTATGGAAATTAGCATCTAGTAATATATCTCTGTTATTTAGTGATCAAAATTTTTGGGTGGCCATTGCTTGAGTAGATCATATAGTTCATGTTCAAAATTGCCCATGGCCAAACATTTGGGAAAATTCAATAAATATCAAATTAATTAGAAAAATTATGAATCTCTGATTTTAGACTAAATTTATTATGATAGACCTCTGGTAAATTTTATAGGAGATTTGGAAGACAATCCGGAGTACCTCCTTTATACATCTCATATAGTATAGGGTGGTCTGCATATAGTAACTGCGGAAACTGAACTAGAGTGGGTAATGAATTTTGAAGAGTTGAATCCTCAGTAGGTTGTTGGTTTGGGCAAATAAAGGAGTTCATCATGGGAAGACAGGATTAGTAGAGTGTGAGGTTGACTAGTGTTAGGTGGTGCTCGGGATCGGCAAAAGATCGTCCTTCCCGTAGGGAGGAAGTGTTTAATACAATAGGGCTATATTCAGTAAAATTAATTAAGGGTTGGGAAATCGGATAGCAACCAATAATAGTAAGTGCCTTACAAAAGGGAGCTTTGGACGCAATCCCATCGCAGTTCCTAGTGCCTTCGAGAGTCCTTCACGGGGTATACCTTGGGCAGTCCTGGGCTAACGTAAATTGTAGGAGTGATAAATCTTAAAGAACAACTAGAATAATTAGGGGTTCACTTTCACACACCGGGGTGTCTCGGGAAGTTTGTTTGACTAGGATGTTTGGACGGTAGGCTCGGTGGTTGTGGAAAGGGGCAGGATGGCCCGGCGAGCTTTGACTCAGTTGATATTTGTGAGGGGCAGGATGGACCGGCGAGCTTTGGCTCGGTTGTTGTTGTGATGGGCGGGTTAGCCCGGCGAGCTTTAGCTCGGTTCAGATACATAAGGTTGCATGTGCCTAAAGTAAAGGTATTGGAGTGTCGATGCACCGACGCCAGTACGTTGACTCGGCGAGTGTGGATTAGCACTTGGCCAAGTAAAGTCCGGTGCGCCAGCCGGCAAGAGTACGCAGGAGCTCCTCTTTGTGCACTAGCGTTGAGGCGTACGATAGGTCTGACCGATAGTGCTTTACTAGTTTAGAGGTGGGCGAGGCACAACCCACCACTTCCGTCTGCCACTACGAAGGTATCCTGGGAGGTGAGGCTCCAGAAAAGGGGAAACTAAAGGTCTGTGTGCACAGAGTCGGGTGGGTGAGTTGCACTTGCTTGATCGCATCATAACCCACTTGCATGTCATAGCATAATCATAGCATAAAACCCCTGTTACCTATTGTATAAGTGGTATGGGACGCTTATACAATAGGCCCTACAAAACGACCCCTTGGTCTATAAGCTTGTGTGGGCAAGTTTATAAATTAAGGTTAAATTCGTTATATGTATATTGCTGATAATAACCGACACCCCAACGTATAATTTGGTATGGGACTCTTTATACGATGGGAGCCCTATAAAAGATCCCTTGCTTATATATTTCCGTATAAGTTAAGGTTACTTTTCATACTTTACTTTACTGCCACATGTATTATAAAATTGCTAGTATAGGTTCGTTGCCATCTGTTTCTTGATTACTCTCCACCTTCAAGTCCTCCCATTTCTTCCTCTCCGCTCGGTGCCTTGGGGCCATGGGGGAAGGGGTGGGGGATGATAGGACTTAGTCTTTTAGACTAATGGTTTTCGAACCACATCATTTTAGGGGACCATGGAGCCCAGCATGGAGGAGCAGCCCCGCAGGTCGGCACGCTTGGAGATGGGGCAATCTAGCACTGGAGTTCAGACGGCGGGGACTGTGAGCCCCTGACGTTAGTAGTGTTTTATTTTGCTTCCGCTTGAGTGACTATATAGTGTGGATTTGGTGTATCGGGCTTAAGCCCTTATTTTCAGTACATTTATATTTTGTGGACTCTCCCTTCGTAGAGATATTATTACTCTGATGTGATTTTATTGTGGACTTTTGGTTAGAGTTTTTTACCTCACTTGTGTTTACTCTACTTTTGTTGCTTTTCTGTGATCGAATCGGCCGGCAGAATCGGCGTTTCGCGGTGATGACCCTTCAGGGCGTGAAGGTGTCACCGCAAAGCGGCAGTTCTGGGACTAAGACCCCGGTGTTTCAAAAAGAAAAAAAGGGGGGTGGTCTTACACGCCCAAGATTTTGGAAAAAGATGGGAAGATCATCTCTACATGGTGGAGTTTGCCTATAATAACAGCTACCAGGCGAGCATCGGGATGGCACTGTATGAAGCTCTATATGGAAGGAAGTACCGTACTCCCTTAGCTTGGGTAGAAGCGGGCGAAGCTAGAGTTTATAATCATAATGAAGTCGATGAAGCAAACTCAACCATTCGTGTTATTCGAGAGAGGTTACTCATAGCCCAAGATCGTCAAGCGAAGTACTACAATGCCAAGCACCGGAACGTGGAGTTCGCGGTAGGCGATTGGGTCTACTTGAAGATCAAACCCTTCAAAGGCGTATCCAGGATTCGACATTTGAAAAAGTTGAGTCTAAGATATTTGGGTCCATTTGAAGTGGTTGAGCGAATCGGAGAAGCTACGTATCGGCTAGCTCTTTCGGCAGACTTGGGTGGACTACATGATGTGTTTCACATCTCGTTGCTTCGGAAGGTCGTTAAAGATCCAGCTCAAGTGATCACGGATGATCGTGTGCCAGTGGAGTATGGGTTAACAATGAGAGTTAGACCCATTCAGATCGAGGATCGAGCCGAGAAACAGTTGCGGAGCAAGACGGTCGGGATGGTTAAAGCCCGGTGGGACAACTGCGGTCGTGAAGAGCTTACATGGGAGCGAGAGCAGACCATGCGAGCTGAATTTCCCTAGTTGTTTCTATAACTGAGTGGATAGTCAAAAGTTATTGTAACAAGAAATTTTGATGTTATGACCTTTTAGTTGCTGAGTGCCTTCCTGTGTGCAAATTTCGAGGACGAAATTTCTAGTAGGAGGGGAGGGTTGTAACAGCCCAATTTTTCAGCAGGCAAAATTTTGGGTGACACAGCCTGGGACACGGGCGTGTCCCAGGGCGTGTCTTGCTCGGGTGCGGAGTCGTCGTGAGTTCGACGAACTGCGTTCTTCGTTCGACGAACTGCGTTCGACGTTCGTCGAACGCGGGAACACGCCAGGCTACATGGGCGTGTACCATTCGAGGAGGTCGTTTCCACCTATGTTCGATGAACTGCGCTCGACGATCATCGAGTATGGGGTACACGGCCTGTGACACGGGCGTGTCACAGGGCGTGTCCCGCTGTGTCGAGAGGTCGACACTTTTCTCTCGAGTAAGAGCGCGGTAACACGGGCGTGTCATTCGACACGGGCGTGTCCAATCCGAGTACTCGAGTAGTTGGTTTTCTCTCAAGTAATTCCTCTCGAGTGGGTCTCGAGTGGGTGACACGGGCGTGTCCTGACCGTCACGGGCGTGTACCCTGGGCGTGACCTGTTTCGGGATAAGGCGGTTGATAAGGCAGTTTGTGCACCGCTTAGTGTGACGCGGCCTGCGACACGGGCGTGTCACAGGGTGTGTCAGACCCGAAGCATGTTTTTGCGGGTTTTCGTGGTCATCCATTCTTCTTCAGCTGGGATCTAACAGCTGAGAGCCTTCCCAGTTTCCTTAAGGCCGAAAAGTGAGAAGGAAAACTCATTTTTATGTTATCCTTCATCTTTCTAAACTTCTGGAGAGAGAAAGGGAAAGGAAGAAGGAGGAAGAAGAATAAGAGGGGCTGATCTCTAGTGGAGCTTGAGAGTGTCAAGCTGAGATTTGAGGCCATCGTTGCGGAGGAAAAGCTTTTGCGGTTCTTGCCAGGCAGGAGTTCATGGCACTGAAACGGTCTTCAAGGGTAACGACCTTTCTTCATAGCCATGTGAAGGCTTCCCTTTTGGCATATGTATATGATTTCCCCACCAAAGGGTGGCTGATGTTGTGAGTCTTTTGGGTTGATTCAAGGAATCCCCTTTCATATAGGTCCAGAAATGGAGTACCGAATAGGCATGCTGTGTGAAGCCCATCTGGACAGGTTGGTCTGGATTGGTGATGTTGTATATAAACCGGAGAAGACTCCGTGATAAACGTGTAGTTTAGGAGTCGACGGGTTGAACCTGTGAAAGAAAGTAGCAGGAAGTACTAGAGTGGTAGTCCAGGAAAATACCCATAGAATGCTTGTGATGTTGGGTTCTACCTGTGAAAGGAAGTCGCAGGAAGTAATGGATTGGAATTCCAGGAAATACCCTTTGTAATGCTTAATGTTCATAGGGAGTCCACCTGTGAAGAGAGTAACAGGAAGTACTGGCGTGGTAGCCAGGAAAGACCCCTGACATTTGTGTTATTTGCAGTGTCCACCTGCGAAGATAGTAGCAGGAAGTACTGGTGTGACCAGGAAAGACCCACTAATATTGTGATATGAATGGGTGTAAGAGAAATACCCAGGCTTGAATGCCAGAACAGGATTGGTGAGACCGACCCGCACCTTTTGTAGCCACGAGTACATCGTACTGGGTGATGGCAAGGCAATTTGAGCAATGAGGGGTGGAGGATCCAACCTGCGTTATGTCCGTCCGACGTGAGACCAGAAGGTGCGGTCTGTTGGAGCGCATAGCGAGAGTCGTAGGCCTGCGTGTCATGACACAATGGGGGGCTACGGGCCAATCCCGGTGCATTACGACTAGAACTCCGGCTGCACGCCATGGAGTAAATGCTCAAGTGATTTACCTTTGGGCTGCGACCATGATACGGTGGTGGGCAACTGGTTCGCCGGTACACCAAGAATGTGCCCTGAGTGCATGGTGTAACACCTCCCCTATAATGACCGTATAATATGGGTCCGGCCGGGGCCCCACAACATACGGATGCCACAACTTTAGTATTATAAGATGATATAACAACCCGCACTCAAAACTCTTTGCACAACACAGCGGAAACACAAACAAGACTAGAAGTTATCCACCACTACAAGAGTAATAAAAATGGCCCTTATGGCCTTACCACATAAGAGAGTCCAAACTCAAATAATACAACAGTCATGAAAGTGCATAAGCACTCCTAGTCTACCTCGGCATGCAAGCCGGACAACATGAGTCTCAAACATACAATATCATATAAGTAGAGTTGTAAAAGAGGGGAACACTTCATGAGGCTTAGGCCTTTCTGGCCGGCGAGCTAGCTCCTGCTTGCGATCCTTGCCCTGTAAAAATTATTAGTAACGTGGGTCAGCAAAGGCTGACCTCAAACTGTGTAACCAACACACCTCCTCCCGGCCGCCCCTTACGGACTCCGGGGAACCCTCCAACCTGCAAGTCAGCACTTTGTATGCAATATATAAATATAAACAAGAAATGCATTAAGAACAAGCTTGAATGTCTCAAACATCATACATGTTCTCTACTGGTTGAGCATATAATATAAAAAGGGGCCTACTTATGCAACATGTATGCAACCACCTGGGTTTCACCCAAGGCACCCTATAGCGTATGCATCTAGCACAACATCACATCAATTGGGTACTCATCGTTTCCCCATTGGCATAAAGCCGCAAACAAAAAGGGAGACACAATTCCCCCTAACGGCACACAAGCCGCCACATGGAACTCTTGCTTAGGCCCCACCCGCTCAAGGTCTTAGACCCGGGCTTGCCTGAGAGCTCTGACGTCTCATGTCAGGATTCTAACAAACACAACTGACCGATTCTAAGAAGCCTTGCTGGACCCCACCTGCTCATGGCCTCATTGCCCGGGCTTTCCCCCATGCTTGGCATTCTCGTCAGTCTCACAGAAGGGAACTAGTCTCGTCGGGACACTTTCCACACATGACTTGCACGTCACGGGATAGCCAGCCGGCCACGGAGACACAGTCACGCCTTGGCATATCACAATCCAAGACAATTCCACCATAGTCCCTCATTTGTACTGCAGCGTTCCCGCGCATCAAGGAAATCATCTACCACTCATGCGGAGCTAACCTTGTCCACCAAGGAAACCATCTACCGCCATTGAGGAGCTAACCTTGTCCGGTTCCGACTACACGTACTTACTCGAGAAAAAGGGGAAAAACATCACCACATCACAAACGGCATCTTGCCGCAACGGGATCTCTACGAATCCTTAAATCTCGTATGCAACATCACCGAGTCGGACTAACGGTCGCGACAACGGCTTCACACACCATGCCTAATCCACTAACGGAGCGGATCTCTAATGCAAAAACATGTCGGGGATGGACTCAATCGACCCGAAGGTTCCTCTTGGACATTGGCGACCCAAACCCCTCTCATTTGAGTGTTTGGTGCCCAAAAACTAGAAAAGAAAAGATGCTAAAACATGCATCCTAAAACCGAGAGGAGAAGTGTCGTTACCTTCCGACTCCTCTTCCTAGCCATGGAGAAATAGCCGGATGAAAACCTTCGCAAAGATCTAGCCTCCACGGATCTGGACTCGGCTCGCGATTTGGAGCACCGAAGCCTCCCCTACAGCGCAATCCCTCCTTCACCTTCTTCCGTGCTCTCCCTTCTCTCTAGAATTTTAGTAAGAGAATTCTTGGAGAAGAATGAGGGTTTCCAACCCTATTCTCGGACTTAACTCCCCAAGAGTAGTCATGGACCATCAGATCCCAAAATAAGGGAAAGAGCGGCCACGATCCGTCAGAAAAATAAAAATACCTAGGCCGAACACGGCTTGCGACACGGCCGTGTCCAGGGCCGTGTCCCCCATTCGTTGTCAAAAATCGACGCGCCTGGAACAACACACGGGAATCTGACACGCCCGTGTTCGACCCGACACGCCAGTGTCCCGACTGACACGTCCGTGTGGTCGACTGTGTGCCTCCATCGACACAGCCCCGAAAATAACCCGAGAACTACATGGGTACTGGACACGCCCGTGTCTTTGCCCGTGTCTACCTCAACACGCCTGGGCTCCAGGCCGTGTTCACTGTCTCGACACTTAGTCGAGCAAAGTTCGTCGACTGACTGACACGGCCTTGGACACGCCCGTGTCCTAGGCCGTGTGCCCTGTCTCCACACATTGTCGAGCGAAAATGTCAACACCCCGGGCCAGTTGTCGACACAGGCTCGACAGGCCCTGAGACACGTCAATGTCTCAGGCCGTGTGCCCCATCTCAACACTTCATTGAGCGAAAAATGTCGATACCCCGGGCCGGTTGTCTACACGGGCTCGACACGCCCTGAGACACGCCCGTGTCTCAGGCCGTGTGCCCCATCTCGACACTTTGTCGACCGCAAACTGTCGACTACGCGGCCAAGTCATCGACTCCAACCTGACACGCCCTGGGACACGCCCGTGTCCCAGGCCGTGTGCCCCCTGCCAGAAACCAAATTTCCCTCTTCAAGAATTTGGGGTGTTACAACTCTCTCCCCCTTAAAAGAATTTCGTCCCGAAATTACGAAGCAAAAGGGAACACAACTTAAATGGTACCTGATTTGAAGAGCGCTGGATACTCTTCTAACATGGCTTGTTCTCGCTCCCAAGAGTGATCCTCACGACCGCAGTTGTCCCATCAGACTTTCACGAGTTTAACCTCTTTATTTCACAACTGCCGAGTCTCCTAATCCTCTATAACAATTGGACAGACTCGCATCCTCAAGTCTTCCTCTATCGGCACCGATGCCGGCTCGATCACCACATTAGCCTCCACCAAGGCTTTCCTCAAGACGGAGACTTGGAAGACGTCATGCAATCCACTCAGCTCCGCGGACAACGCCAACCGATAGGCTGCTTCTCCCACCCATTCAACAACTTCAAAAGGCCCCAAAAACCTTGGGCTCAACTTCTTGAGTCGGCGAATCCGTGAGACGCCTTTGAACGGCTTGATCTTCAAATAGACCTAATCACCTACCGTAAACTCCAACTTCCTGTGACGAGCATTAAAGTATTTTGCTTGCCGGTCTTGCGCCACCTTCATATGCTCTTGAATGGTCTGTACCAATTCACAAGCGTCAACTACCACCTCCTTTCCCAAAATTTTGGTGTCTCCCGCCTCTGTCCAAGACATCGGTGTTCGACACCGTCTCCCATACAAAGCTTCGTATGGCGCCATTTTTGTACTTGCTTGATAACTGTTATTTTACGCGAATTCCACCATGAAGAGGTGATATTCCCACTTCTTGCCGAAGTCAAGAATGCACATTATCAGCATATCCTCCATAGTACGGTTCGTTCTTTCGGTTTGCTTATCAGTTTGAGGATGGAACGCCGTACTGAACTTTAGCTTCGTGCCTGATTGATTTTTTCGCATCAAGTCTGAAAACTTAATGCGGTTAAAACTCCAAAACGATTACAAAGCGCGGCGCCCCGGACGGTTTTATTTAAGTAAAAAAGCGGATTTGATTTTATTTAAGAAAACAGGGCGCGCGTATTTTATTTATTTGGATATAAAACGGAGGTGATCGAGTTTTAACGAAAGGAGGCAAGTGCACCTATCATGAGTAGTACAAGATATTACGGGTGGAATATCGAGGTCGTATTGGTCTCAGGGTCGGTTCATTTATTTCTACTCTTCCCTGGAGGGGACTATTATTTTACCGATAATTACTTGTCGGGTAATATATATATAAACAAAAGCGAGAAAATAAAGAGCTTAAAAAGGTGGAGCCGATGAAGAGCTTAGCTCGAGGGCACCGAAAAGACATTGAACTAAAATAAACTTTTAATAAAAAGATCTCCTAAGTTTCTAATTAATTAGGGCGGAAACTTGGTCGTGGAGGCTCCACTAAAATGAGCTCACCTATCTCTAGGACTATCGCTCACCTGAACATTAAGACTATTCGACCGGGCTCTCGTCTGACGAAGGATTCCTCTTAATGCCCGCATTACGCTAAGAACCCTGCTATTGGGTGGGGAACCCAATCTGGTAGAGTTGGCGTGCCTCCTCTCTCGAGGGTTAGTGCGGAACTCCATTTACCAAGGGGTGATCGGTCCACATGCACGGCCTCTCGGCTAGCTAGCATATGGACTACGGAAATAGGGCCCACACATCGATTATGTGGTCCTACGCGTCGTAAACCCACGGCAAACCTAAAGTGATTTTAATTAATTAGAAAAATGAGACCTTTAATTATTTAAAGGAATTTTTTCTGTCCCAATGCTCTTCGATACTGAGGGCTAAGAACGTTAGCCACTCATCGGTATGGGGACGACAGCGATTGAAAAAGCAGAAAATTAAAGATGTAAAATAAAGCAGGAAAATGAAAGCAGTAAATTCAAAGCAGTAAATTGCGAGTCCTACTCAAACGAGTAGGACTGAAATGAAAGCTGTAAAAGTGCAAGTCCCGGAGCAAATGCGTGGGCGGGAGAAAATAACGCGAGTCCTACTCAAACGAGTAGAAGAAAATAAATGCAATTACAAGTCCACTCCAATTATTACAACAAAGACCGGTCATTTAACTCAAGTGAGTAGGCGGTAAATAAAAGCTAACACTCACGCACTCGACATAAAATTAAAACACACCCACTCTACAGAAAGTAAACACACTCTACTGAAATAAAATCCAGTCATTTAACTCAAGTGAGTAGGCGGAAAAATAAAACACACACTTGCTTGAATAAAATCCAGCCATTTAACTCAAGTGAGTAGGCGGAAAAATAAAAATACACACACTTGCTTGAATAAAATCCAGCCATTTAACTCAAATGAGTAGGCGGAGAAATAAAAACAACACACGCACACACTCAACATGAATTGAAATAAGGCTATAAAAACTACTCATACACGCACGCACACGTACAAAATTAAGAAAAACTAAGTGACTGAAAAATTAAAACGACTACATTTCTACCGCTAGAATGCGGTAGAAATGAATAAAACGTGAAAATAAAATTGAAAGGAGCAAATATTTTTGCAAATAAACAAAAAGTGCAAGTGCTCGAAAAATTGAAATGAATACATTTCTACCGATGGAATGCGGTAGAAATGCGTAAAATGAAGAAATAAAATTTAAACGGGCAAAATATTTTGAAAATAAAAGCAAAAAAAGAAGTGTTTGAAAAATTAAAACGACTATATATACGTTCCTATAACTCCGCAAAAGTGATTAAAAAGTGAAAATAAAGTGAAAAGCAAGAAAAGTTTTACGACCTAAAAAGATAATCTAAGTTAGTTAAAAATCAAAACCACTTTGAAAATGCTTTTACAGGTTTATAGGAATGCATAAAAAACTATTAAAACCTAAGTCTAACAAAAACTAAGTACACATAACTAAGTATAAAAGCATGAAAGTTAATCTCATACACACACACACCCATTTTAAAATACTAAAAACAAAGTTAAAACTAAATAAAAAGATAAGATTGCATAAGAGATTGCTTATAGATGAAGTTCATGACAATGTAAGGAGAAAAAAACTACAAATTTTATAAAGATAAAAAGTTCATTACAAAGCTAAAACAAATAAACATAACGGGGGGGAGAGAAAATCTCCTTACAAAGCCCTTGGGATCATCTATCAGCAAAGCCCTTATACAAAATAGTTCAGGAAAGTGGAACCCGGAATTCAGACAGAAAATCTGAATTTATAGACAAAATTTCACGGGACACGCCCTCGGACACGGGCGTGTCCGGGGGCGTGTCTACACTATTCACATGGCGGCCTTCCGATTTGACTGGAGATTTGACTTTGGCGGCTGAAAATCGGTGGTCACGCCCCCGGTCACGGGCGTGACCGTGGGCGTGTCGACACTATTGAGTAGCAGATTTTGGTGTCTTGATGGCGATTTGACGTTGCGGCGGAAATCGCGGCGGTCACGCCCCGAGTCACGGCATGACGGTGGGCGTGTCGTGCGGCGATTGATGGCGTTGTTGACTTCGGGAGGTTGCCGGCGGCAGTTTGTCGGGCTAGGTGGAGAAGTCACGCCCGTGCGGCATCTTGACACGGGCGTGTTGGTTGACTCGACTAACGTCGAGCGAAAAACGTCGAAAGGAGTGGTCACGGCTTGGGTCACGCCCCGTGTCAGGTGACACGGGCGTGTCGTCGGGCGTGTCAGCTGGGTCGACGATCGTTGAGCGCGATTTCGTCGATCTGGATGGTCATGGGCATGGGTCACGGGCGTGACTCGGGTGACACGGGCGTGACACGGGCGTGTCACGCTATTTCTTCAAAAAGATGTCATTTCTCGGCAATTTAACGTATCACGCCCTGGTCACGGGCGTGACCAACAGTACACGGGCGTGTACTTTGGTTTTTTTGACATTTTTTCCTGAAAAATTCAGAAAACAAAATTTACTCTAAGTTAGAAAATATTTACAAAAAGGAAGCAATTTATTAAGGAACAACAACTAAAAATTACAAAAAGAAACTAATACATCTTATTTAATGTATATAAAAACTCATACTTAAGCTTTTGCTATTCCAGAGCAAAAGTTGGAGATGAACTTATAATGAATTAAGGAAATCCTAAGTTTATCTACCGCTTGACTTAATTGAAAGAAGGATCAAAATGAATATCCGGGGTATACGAGTTAAATCCTAAATTATGCCAAAAATTTAAATAAAGGAAGAGTTTCAGCAAAAGACTTCTCGTTATAAGCAAATAGATAGCAAAAATTTTATTTGTGAGGCTAACAAAAATAGATTGGATTTATGAAACTGTAGCTTGGAAAAAAATTAAAGGAAATAATTTAATTTACAAATTATGCTCTCAAAAAGATTTTAAAAATAAATCTAGAATTTTTTTGAATTTGGCGGAGGGAGATATCGTGGTATATGAAGAATGCTTAGAATTTTTAGAGGCGAGGGTATATTTTTTCGCTCGAACCTCTAATGATTTTTTTTTTGAATATGGATGTTAGGAAAACGAAATCTTATTTTCCATAACATAAATTTTTTAACATCTTCATAATCCAATGTATATGTGTAAGAGTAATGAATTTTATCCTCTTACTCCATAACATATAATTTTTTCAAATATTGGATGCCTATGTTTACGGAACGAAATCTTATTTCAATTGACATAGGATCTTTTAAGGATCAAAATCATGTCAAGTATGACATAAAAAAAAGGTGATAAAGTTTTTTTCAAAAATAAAACTAGGTTTAATAAAAAACTTTTGAGAGCAACATTTATAAATTAAACATTCCTAAATTTCAAAAAAAAGCTTGAAGTTATCATAACTTGAAATCTAAGATTGTTATTGTCTAACAAAATAAACGTGCAACTATTTATATAAGTAGAAGTGGTGCT
The DNA here is from genome assembly GCA_039583875.1 of Platanthera guangdongensis. Lineage (NCBI taxonomy): Eukaryota > Viridiplantae > Streptophyta > Magnoliopsida > Asparagales > Orchidaceae > Platanthera > Platanthera guangdongensis. Next base: position 190,727,344 of record CM077158.1, on the reverse strand, counting down.
GAAAACAGGTACCTTATTTAAAATAAAAAGCATACGAATTTTTTTTAAAAAAACTTAACCTCAGATATCTAAATCTATCGATCTTCAATTAATAAACGAATAGTAAGTAAAGAATAACTAAAATTCACTTATAAATTAACTCGCAACTATATTTTTGGAGAGCGAAAAGGGTTAAGAAATGGTATATTCGATTTTATTTATTACATAATTTTTTTGGATTTTTGGGGTTTTTATTATTATTGTTTTATTATTATTATTATTATTGAGTTTTTGTAAAAACTTGAAGGTGGCCCGCGAACAGACTCTTTGGGTGGTTGGTTCTATGAGTCGAACGCCGCGGGAATGCTAAAAAGTGAGGTTTATAAATAAGAAGATGCGGGGAAGAAAGAGAATTATTTTTACAAAAAATATTTACAAAGGAAACCAAAAAAATTTTTTGTTTTGAGTTTTTGTTTTATATTTTTTTAGTTTTTTTTTAGTTTTTGTTTTATAAAACTTTTTTGAGTTTTTGTTTTATAAATTTTTTTAGTTTTTGTTTTATAATTTTTTTTGAGTTTTTAGATTATAAAAACAAGGAAAAAAAACTTTTGGTTTTTAAATTTTAAAAAAAATTTTGGCATTGGTGCAGAAAATAAAGATGCAAAAAATATGAAACTAAGAATACACCCTCATACTTAAACCCAACATTGTCCTCAATGTTACAATCTAAGTATGCGGAACGATTAATATACTAAATAATATGGGCAAAATAAAGGGGAGGGGGGGTCGGAACTACCCTTACACAAGTTCGGGGAGGCCCGGGTTGAAACCCTGCATTATTTTTTAGAAAAAGTAGCAAAAACATAACAGAAAAATAAAACGAAAAAGACAAACTCGGCCTAAAGTGCGCGGGCGGTAGGGTGCAAATGTGTAAGTGACCCGTAAGCTAACGTCGTAGTTGTTGAGTGGGATAAATATGCGAGCCCCTAATGCGCACAAGTGTGTGACGTGCCGAAGCGACAAAAAAAGTTTTATTTATTTAAAGTATTGATTATTTTTAGGTATTTTTCAAAAAACATATTTTTGCGTTTTGAAAAGTAAGAAGGTAAAAACAAAAAATAGAGACGAAAAAATTTTTTTTGTGGACTTTTAGGAGATTTTTTAGTGTTTGTTGGCTTTGTGGTTTTTTTTTGTTTTTTTTTAGTTTTATAGTTTTTTCAAATTTTTATTTTTTAAGGTTTTTCAAATTTTTTAGTTTTATAAGTTTGTCAAATATTGTTTTTTGTTTTATAATTTTGTAATAATACTTTTTTGATAGGTTTTATTATGATTATGATTATTATTATTATTATTATCATATTTTTGTTGGCCATTTTTTGTTTTGTTGAAATTAGATATAATAGGTAAAATTAATAGTATTCCAGAGTTCGAAATAACGACTCGAAAATTCCCCGGCAACGGCGCCAAAAACTTGATTGATTTTTTCGCATCAAGTCCGAACACTTAATGCGGTTAAAACTCCAAAATGATTACAAAGCGCGGCGCCCCGGGCGGTTTTATTTAAGTAGAAAAGCGGATTTGATTTTATTTAAGAAAACGGGGCGCGCGTATTTTATTTATTTGGATATAAAACGGAGGTGATCGAGTTTTAACGAAAGGAGGCAAGTGTACCTATCGTGAGTAGTATAAGATATTCCGGGTGGAATATCGAGGTCGTATTGGTCTCGGGGTCGGTTCGTTTATTTTTACTCTTCCCTGGAGGGGACTATTATTTTATCGATAATTACTTGTCGGGTAATATATATATAAAAAAAAGCGAGAAAATAAAGAGCTTAAAAAGGTGGAGCCGATGAAGAGCTTAGCTCGAGGGCACTGAAAAGACATTGAACTAAAATAAACTTTTAATAAAAAGATCTCCTAAGTTTCTAATTAATTAGGGCGGAAACTTGGCTATGGAGGCTCCACTAAAATGAGATCACCTATCTCTAGGACTATCTCTCACCTGAACATTAAGACTATTCGACCGGGCTCTCGTCCGACGAAGGATTCCTCTTAATGTCCGCATTACGCTAAGAACCTCGCTATTGGGTGGGAACCCAATCCGGTAGAGTTGGCGCGCCTCCTCTCTCGAGCGTTAGTGCGGAACTCCATTTACCAAGGGGTGATCGGTCCACATGCACGGCCTCTCGGCTAGCTAGCATATGGACTACGGAAATAGGGCCCACACATCGATTATGTGGTCCTACGCGTCGTAAACCCACGGCAAACCTAAAGTGATTTTAATTAATTAGAAAAATGAGACCTTTAATTATTTAAAGGAATTTTTTCTGTCCCAATGCTCTTCGATACTGAGGGCTAAGAACGTTAGCCACTCATCGGAATGGGGACGGCAGCGATTGAAAAAGCAGAAAATTAAAGCTGTAAAATAAAGCAGGAAAATGAAAGCAGTAAATGGAAAACAGTAAATTGTGAGTCCTAACTCAAACGAGTAGGACTGAAATGAAAGCTGTAAAAGTGCAAGTCCCGGCGCAAATGCGTGGGCGGGAGAAAATAAAGCGAGGCCTACTCAAACGAGTAGGAGAAAATAAATGCAATTACAAGTCCACTGCAATTATTACAACAAAGACCGGCCATTTAACTCAAGTGAGTAGGCGGTAAATAAAAGCTAACACTCACGCACTCGACATAAAACTAAAACACACCCACTCTACAGAAAGTAAACACACTCTACTGAAATAAAATCCAGTCATTTAACTCAAGTGAGTAGGCGGAAAAATAAAACACACACTTGCTTGAATAAAATCCAGTCATTTAACTCAAGTGAGTAGACGGAAAAATAAAAATACACACACTTGCTTGAATAAAATCCAGTCATTTAACTCAAATGAGTAGGCGGAGAAATAAAAACAACACACGCACACACTCAACATGAATTGAAATAAGGCTATAAAAACTACTCATACACGCACGCACATGTACAAAATTAAGAAAAACTAAGTAACTGAAAAATTAAAACGACTATATTTCTACCGCTAGAATGCGGTAGAAATAAATAAAACGTGAAAATAAAATTGAAAGGAGCAAATATTTTTGCAAATAAACGAAAAGTGCAAGTGCTCGAAAAATTGAAATGAATATATTTCTACCGATGGAATGCGGTAGAAATGCGTAAAATGAAGAAATAAAATTTAAATGGGCAAAATGTTTTGATAATAAAAGCAAAAAAAGAAGTGTTTGAAAAATTAAAACGACTATATATACGTTCCTATAACTCCGCAAAAGTGATTAAAAAGTGAAAAAAAAGTGAAAAGCAAGAAAAGTTTTACAACCTAAAAAGATAATCTAAGTTAGTTAAAAATCAAAATCACTTTGAAAATGCTTTTACAGGTTTATAGGAATGCATAAAAAGCTATTAAAACCTAAGTCTAACAAAAACTAAGTACATATAACTAAGTATAAAAGCATGAAAGTTAATCTCATACACACACACACCCATTTTAAAATACTAAAAACAAAGTTAGAACTAAATAAAAAGATAAGATTGCATAAGAGATTGCTTATAGATAAAGTTCATGACAATGTAAGGAGAAAAAAACTACAAATTTTATAAAGATAAAAAGTTCATTACAAAGCTAAAACAAATAAACATAAAGGGGGGAGAGAAAATCTCCTTACAAAGCCCTTGGGATCATCTATCAGCAAAGCCCTTATACAAAATGGTTCAGGAAAGTGGAACCCGGAATTCAGACAGAAAATCTGAATTTATAGACAAAATTTCACGGGACACGCCCTCGGACACGGGCGTGTCCGGGGGCGTGTCTACACTATTCACATGGCGGCCTTCCGATTTGACTGGAGATTTGACTTTGGCGGTTGAAAATCGGTGGTCACGCCCCCGGTCACGGGCGTGACCGTGGGCGTGTCGACACTATTGAGCAGCAGATTTTGGTGTCTTGATGGCGATTTGACGTTGCGGCGGAAATCGCGGCGGTCACGCCCCGAGTCACGGGCGTGACGGTGGGCGTGTCGTGCGGCGATTGATGGCGTTGTTGACTTCGGGAGGTTGTCGGCGGCAGTTTGTCGGGCCAGGTGGAGAAGTCACGCCCGTGCGGCATCTTGACACGGGCGTGTTGGTTGACTCGACTAACGTCGAGCGAAAAACGTCGAAAGGAGTGGTCACGGCTTGGGTCACGCCCCGTGTCAGGTGACACGGGCGTGTCGTCGGGCGTGTCAGCTGGGTCGACGATCGTTGAGCGCGATTTCGTCGATCTGGATGGTCATGGGCATGGGTCACGGGCGTGACTCGGGTGACACGGGCGTGACACAGGCGTGATACGGGCGTGACACGGGCGTGTCACGCTATTTCTTCAAAAAGATGTCATTTCTCGGCAATTTGAAGTATCACGCCCTGGTCACGGGCGTGACCAACAGTACACGGGCGTGTACTTTGATTTTTTTGACATTTTTTCCTGAAAAATTCAGAAAACAAAATTAACTCTAAGTTAAAAAATATTTACAAAAGGAAGCAATTTATTAAGGAACAACAACTAAAAATTACAAAAAGAAACTAATACATCTTATTTAATGTATATAAAAACACGTATATTTATAACTCATCAGTGCCCAAACTCTTCTGAACAAATCTCCAGTCCTTGGACGTAAACCGTCCATCTCGATCGCTGACTATGCTCTTAGGAATCCCGTGTAGTCGCACAATGTTACGAACATACAACTCCATCAGCTTCTCTACGCTGTCCTCCTTCCGATTTGGGATGAAGTGGGCCACCTTGGTTAAGCGATCCACGATCACCCAAATAGCATCATTACCCTGCTGCGATCTAGGCAGACCATGTACAAAATCCATGGAGATGTCATCAAATTTCCACTCAGGGATTGGAAGGGGCTTCAGGAACCTGCCCGGCTTCTGACATTCGGCCTTCACCAAGGCGCAAGTTTGGCAACGATTCACATACAAAGCTACGTCCCGCTTCAGCCCCGGCCACCAAAAGGATTTCTTCATATCCAAGTACATCTTTGTACTGCCCGGGTGAATGGAGTACTTTGAGAAGTGAGCCTCAAACATCAACTCCTCACGGAGTTTGCCGAACTGCGGTACACAAACCCTTCCGTCCTTCCTCAGAATTCCATCAATCATTTCCTAGGCGCTGCTCTCACCCTTTTGGGTCTCCATCACATATGGCTGAAACTCCACATCCAACCGAGTCGCTTCCCGAATGTGATCGGACAAGTCGTTCTGCACTTCAATCCAGTTCAACCGAGCCACGCTGGACTCGCCTCTCGCCACACATTCCAAACCAAGGGACTCTCATTCCCGTACCAACCGCTCATCATGAGCTTCGATCCAATTCCCTTGCCCCGAGTACTTTCTACTCAAGGCATCCGCCACCACATTGGCTTTACTTGGCGTATACTGAATCGCCACCTCGTAGTCTCCAAGAAACTCAACCCACCTGTGTTGCCGCATGTTCAAATCCTTTTGATCCAAGAGATACTTCAGGCTTTTATGATCCGTGAAGATCTCCACCTTTGCACCATACACATAATGTTGCCATATTTTCAACGCAAAAATTACCGCCGCCAACTCCAAGTCATGGACGGGGTAATTCCTCTCATGAGGCTTCAGCTGTCTAGACCAAAAGCTATCACCTTACCATGTTGCACCAAAACGCAACCCAAACCGCATCCCGATGCGTCACTGAAGATCTGAAATCTCTCGATCCCTTGTGGTAGACTTAGGATTGGAGCCATCATCAGTCTCTCCTTCAGTGCCTCGAATGCTTGACTGCACTCTTGAGTCCACACAAACTTATGGTCTTTACGAGTGAGTGAGGTGAGGGGTAGAGCTATCCGCGAAAAGATCTCCACGAATCTCCTATAATACCCGGCTAGTCCAAGAAAACTTCGGACTTCCGCCACGGTCCTCAAGACTGGTCAATCTCTGATGGCTTCCACTTTTGTTGGATCCACTGTCACCCCATCCCCACTAATCACGTGGCCCAAAAATGCCACCTTCTCTAACCAGAACTCGCACTTTGAGAACTTTGCATACAACTGATTCTCCCTCAACACTTGCAAGACCACTCTCAAGTGGGTCTCATGCTCCACTTCTGATTTGGAATACACCAAGATGTCATCGATGAAGACAACCACAAAAGAATCCAAGTATTCCCAAAATACCTGATTCATAAGGTCCATGAACACAAATGGCGCGTTCGTCAGCCCGAACGGCATCACCGTAAACTCAAAGTGTCCGTACCTCTTACCAAAGGCAGTCTTGGGTATGTCCTCATCCCGAATTCGCAACTGATAATAGTCTGACTTCAAGTCCAATTTTGAGTACACCACCGACCCTACCAACTGGTCGAACAAGTCGTCTACCCGAGGAATCGGATACTTATTCTTAACGGTCAATTTATTCAGCTCTCGGTAGTCTATGCACAGCCGCATGCTACCGTCTTTCTTCTTTACAAACAATACCGGCGCGCTCCACGACGAAGAACTAGGTCTGATATACCCTTGCTCCAACAGTTCCTGTAACTGTACCTTGAGTTCAGCCAACTCCTTTGGTGTCATCCTAAACGGAGGACGTGACACCGGCCTAGCCTCCGGCACTAACTCGATCGAGAAGTCGATCTCCTGCCGAGGAGGCGCTCCAGGAAGTTCATCCGGAAACACATCCTTGAAATCTGCCACTACGGGCACTTCCTCAATAGACAACTGGGAGAGACGAACCTCCAATAACGCTACCAGCGCTACACCACCCTGGTTAACCGCCCGCATCAATTGCATGGCCGAAATCAGGGAACATGCCACTCCACAAAGGCCCTCAAATTTGACTTCCGCCTGCCCTTTGCTCCTTAGGGTCACTACCTTAAATAGGCAATCAATACTAGCGCGCTGCTCTGCAAGCCAGTCCATGCCCAAAAAGACATCGAACTCAACCAATGGTATCTTGTACGGTTCCGACTACACGTACTTACTCGAGAAAAAGGGGAAAAACATCACCACATCACAAACAACATCTTGCCGCAACGAAATCTCTACGAATCCTTAAATCTCGTATGCAACATCACCGAGTCGGACTAACGGTCGCGACAACGGCTTCACACACCATGCCTAATCCACTAACGGAGCGGATCTCTAATGCAAAACATGCCGGGGACGGACTCAATCGACCCGGAGGTTCCTCTTGGACCTTGGCGACCCAAACCCCTCTCATTTGAGTGTTTGGTGCCCAAAAACTAGAAAAGAAAAGATGCTAAAACATGCATCCTAAAACCGAGAGGAGAAGTGTCGTTACCTTCCGACTCCTCTTCCTAGCCATGGAGAAATAGCTGGATGAAAACCTTCGCAAAGATCTAGCCTCCACGGATCTGGACTCGGCTCGCGATTTGGAGCACCGAAGCCTCTCCTACAGCCCAATCCCTCCTTCACCTTCTTCCTTGCTCTCCCTTCTCTCTAGAATTTTAGTAAGAGAAAGCTTGGAGAAGAATGAGGGTTTCCAACCCTATTCTCGGACTTAACTCCCCAAGAGCAGTCCTGGACCATCAGATCCCAAAATAAGGGAAAGAGCGGCCACGATCCGTCTGAAAAATAAAAATACCTGGGCCGAACACGGCTTGCGACACGGCCGTGTCCAGGGCCGTGCCCCCCATTCGCCGTCAAAAATCGACGCGCCTGGAACAACACACGGGCATCCGACACGCCCGTGTTCGACCCGACACGCTAGTGTCCCGACTAACACGGCCGTGTGGTCGGCCGTGTGCCTCCATCGACACAGCCCCGAAAACAACCCGAGAACTACACGGGTGCTGGACATGCCCGTGTCCTTGCCCGTGTCTACCTCAACACGCCTGGGCTCCAGGCCGTGTTCACTGTCTCGACACTTCATCGAGCAAAGTTCGTCGACTGACTGACACGGCCTTGGACATGCCCGTGTCCTAGGCCGTGTGCCCTGTCTCGACACATTGTCGAGCGAAAATGTCGACACCCCGGGCCGGTTATCGACACGGGCTCGATAGGCCCTGAGACACGCCCGTGTCTCAGGTCGTGTGCCCCGTCTCGACACTTCATCGAGCGTAAAATGTCGACACCCAGGGCCGGTTGTCAACACGGGATCGACACGCCCTGAGACACGTCCGTGTCTCAGGCTGTGTGCCCCGTCTCGACACTTCGTCGAGCGCAAATTGTCGACTACGTGGCCAAGTCGTCGACTCTAGCCTGACACGCCCTGGGACACGCCCGTGTCCCAGGCCGTGTGCCCCCTGCCAAAAACCAAATTTCCCTCTTCAAGAATTTGGGGTGTTACACACGGACCGTTGGGTCGGGTGGCGGACGGTTGTGATGGCATGTGTGCGTGAAAGCACATTATATGAATATATATATATATATATATATATATATATATATATATATATATATATATATATATATATATATATATATATATATATATCCATGCTTGTGATATGCTATGCCTACAGGGAAGATTACCGCTGCCCCGAGAAAGGGGTATGGTCGTTATAATTTGGTCAGCTGAATGCTGACCGTTGTCTTTGTTTGCCACCGTTGGGTGGATTGTCCCTGTACAGGTGCTGGAGAGCTAAGCGGGACGAAAAAGGGTTGATGTCCATGCTAGTTTAGCTGCTGCTGCTGTTACTGTTAGCCCTCGAAGGCTAATTTGGATATGAGTGTTGTGTTTACTTTTAATGTGGTCGGCCTGCACGCCAATGTTTAGACCACTGTTTGAAAGCCCTGTACGACCATAAGGCCAACTAGTTTATGTTGTAAGACATTCCTATCTATATATACAATGTGAAGTTGTTTTATATGTTGGACATTCAAGTGTGGAGTTCAATGGTTAGTGTAGGCTTCCGCTAGAATGCATTGTGCTAGGGCGCGATGCGCTACTCTAGTATCATCCCGTAACTTCACCACCTGTTTTGTGATATATGTTGTGGGGCCCCGGCCGGACCTTCTAGTATATACCATATGAACGAATGAGGTTGTTACACATAGTGCCAACAGAAATACCAGGAACGCACAAGTTCCCCAAATATGTGTATTTGCATTCCTTAGTGGACATTCTTGAGTTTAGTAATGTTATAGTGGGTCGCACTTGCACGTGCTCGCCACCCCACAAAAGAATTCGTCCACGAATTCGAAAGGTAAGGACCAAGACAAGCTGATACCAAAATGTAACACCTCCATCCATTACATGACATATAATAGATGGTCCGGCCGGGGCCCCACACCATATGCCATAAATAGGCGGCGAAGTTACGGGTTAATATCAGAGTTGTGCATCCTAACACAGAGCATTCTAGCGGAAGCTTTTACGTTGATTGAACTCAGCTCATTAGAATGTCCACAATATATAAAATAACATTTATATATATCACACCACGAAGGAATGTTATACAAGTACACAACACGCTTGGTCTTATGGCCTTACAGTTAAGCTTAGCACATATAGCTTCCATACATCAGCACGCAGGCCAGCCACACATGAACAATAACTCATATACACTTCTTTGGCCTTCTAGGGCCAGCATAGCAGCAGCGACAGCAGCAGAAACATCAAGGGCTTCAGCCCCCTATTCCCGCTCGTCTCTCCTGCACCTGCACAGGACAGTCCACCGCAACGGTGGTAAACAAAGCAACGGTTAGCGTTCAGCTGGCCAATTTATAACAATCCTACCCCTTACCTGGGGTTGTGACATTTCCTCCCTGCAGGCATAGCATTTACAAGCAGATATAGCACACAATGTGCGCTCACGCATAATTCACAAATCACAAACGTTGCCCTCGCGACCCGACGTTCTGTGCACTCAGGGCACATTATTTGTGTACCGGATAAACCAGTTGCCCACCGCCATTCAGGCCCGAAGCCCAGTGGCAAACTTGAGCATTTTGCTCCATGGCTGTCAGCCGGAGACTTAGTCTTATAACGACCCGGGATTGGCCCGTAGCCCCCCATGGTATCGTAGCGCGCAGGCCTAAGACTTCTGCCTAGTTCTAGGCGCCCAGGAACTCATGGCAGATAACCCGGATACAGTTCAGCCTTTGCCCGTTGCTCAAACCGCTAGTTCAATGCAAACACTAATGCAAGTCGGCATCCCCTTTTCCATTCGGCACGAGGCCTTGTGAAGAGCTCATCAAGCTCACATGTAGCCATGATGTCCCAGAAGCACTGGCTTCACAATCACAGGTTAACTAGGAGCTGTCACCAGTGGCACTCACTCTTGCCTGACGTTAGCGACAGAACTCACTTTCCATCCCTAGTCCTAACCTTATTATTATTAGCATACAACACAAGCATTGAGTGAGTCTTTTCCTGGACGTTCATTCCAGTACTTCCTGCTACTATCCTTCACAGGCAGAATCCACTGAAAATCACAAGCATAATCATTCCTACACGGAGTCTTCTTCGGTGTGCAACAGAAAACATTACCAATCCAGACCAACCTGTCCAGATGGGCTTCACACAATATGCCTATTTCGTACTTCACGTTTCAGGATCTATATGCAAGACATCTTGGGGATCTCCAGAATCAACCCAAGGAATCCCTTACTAAATCACCTTTTGGTGGGGAAAACATATGCATATGCCAAATCAAGAACTTCACATGTCCAAGGAAGAAAGATCGTTACCCTTAACGACCCCTTTTGATCCATGGACATCTAGCCGGTTGGAAAGCACCGAAGCGGCCTTGCCTCCACAAATCTGGCCTCAGATCTTGCTTCGGAACTCGGCAGCTCCACCGGTGGCCAGATCCTTTTCTACTCCTCCTCCTTCTTCTCCCTTCTCTCTCTATCTCTTTTAGAAAGAGAGTGGCCTAAGGTAAATGAGATTCATGTTCTCAATTCCGGCCTTAAAGCAGCAGAGAGGAGCCTGGGCCATCAGATCCCAGATGAAGGAAATGAACGACCACAAATTTTCCACAAAGGTCTATTTTTGGGCTGACACGACCTATGCCACGCCCGTGTCACAGGTCGTGTACCTTAAGCGGCACACAACCGACTTACCCAGAGCAGAACACGGCCATGTGACACGCCCGTGTCATAGGCCGTGTGCCCTGACACGCCCTCAGACATGCCCGTGTCTGAGGCCGTGTACCACAGGCGGCACACACCCCATTCAACCGAAACAGGACACGACCATGTGACATGCCCGTGTCCTGTCCGTGTTCGCCAGGCCTCATTGCCTGGCCAAACCCAGAGAAGGATACGACCATGTGACATGCCCGTGTCACAGGCTGTGTGCCCTTACACGGCTGCAGACACGCCTTCGGTGTGCATTTCATCGAGCGAAGTTCGTCGACCAGAGGGGGATACGCCCTCTGACACGCCCGTATCGAAGGGCGTGTTCCCTCTCGAGAACTCGTCGAGTGCAGTTCGTCGAGCACTCGACAGGCTGCTCAGCCATACAGAGCAGGACACGCCCTCGGACACGCCCGTGTCCCAGGCCGTGTCGCCCAACTTGCACCCAATCTTGGGATTTGGGGTGTTACAACCAGCACTTATCTCTTCCTTGCACGCTCCCGCGCACGTCCTCGTCCTTGCGCGCTCCCGCGCGCATCGCCTCCTTGAGTGACTTCCTCACGCGCTCCCGCACGTGCTGCCTCCTTGCGTGCTCTCGTGCGCATCTCTTCCTTGAACGCTCCCGTGTGCGCCGCTTCCTTGCACGCTCTAGCGCGCATCTCTTCCTTGCACGTTCTTTGCTAACAAGCGCTCCACGCCCTCTCCGTCAACAAGCCCACACACGCTCTCCACCAACAAGCGCTATGTGCGCTCTCCTCCAGCAAGCGCCCCATGCACTCTCCATCAGCCAGCTCTTCCCGTGATCTACCATCAAGTCCGCCCCAAGCACACCTCCGTGTGTTCCACTCTCAATACTACTACAAGTATTCAATGCCTGCAGCTCAGCAACGAGTCCTCCAAGTGTCAACTAGTCAACAATTCTCGTCTGCTCCAAGCACAAAAAGAGACATTCCACAGAGGATAGGATGTGGCCGACGCGTCGCATGTGCTTCCAAGCCCAAGACATCAGAGCGCGTACATCAAGATGTTCCCGCCTCCAAAAATTATTGGAAAACTCCAAGATACAACGAGCACATCGCTCCCCGCATCACACGAGGAAATAATTAGCCATGTGAGCGGTGGCCCGTCACCCTCCAGGTTCTCTCTCTCCTTAATAATTATAACGAGGGTGGTCTGTCGCCCGCAAGTTCTTGAAAAATCCCTGTAACACTACCTAGTTCTAGTGAAGGTTTGGTCGGCACAGATCCGACCACGTGATTTTTCACCTCTTTCCCGGATTTTCCACGACAAATTTTTTTTTCTCAGCTCTCTATTTTCAATGATTGTGTGCGCGTTTGACGCTCCGTGGGCTAAGACGGTCCCAATTAATCAGGTCCGACAGGGGCATCGTGTTTCGCCGCAACAAATAAAAACATCCTAAAAATATGAACATTAATATTCTTTATTTTTTTAAAAAAATTTAGAAGTTTAAAAAATTAATTTGAAGCGTAAAAATGCGCCAATTTTTTCCAGAGAGCCATATAGGTTTTAGCCCGCATGGAGGCACATAGCTCTATGCACAATTGTCAGCTCTATTACGGTTTCTATTGCAGCCGTAAAACTGCTTGAAATGTACATAAGACACATAACTCTAAGAATTACGGTGACACCATAAAATTTTCTGCATGAAAGAGACCGCCGTGCCCACAATCGCCTCCGTGCCCTGAATTTCCTCCAAAAAATCCGCGGAAAAATGACGGCAGGGAGGAACCCACTATCCGGGTGTGCCCCGCCATATGCTGGGCTGTCTCGCCCCAGGCAATGCCATTAGCACAACCAGCGCGAATCAGGCCGCCAAAGAGGATCTTAGGACTTTATTGCAATACTGAGTAATTTTGAAAAACAATGGTTTCTAGATCTCCACAATGGCTCTGCCAGTGAATCACCAAAACCACGGCCGCCCACGCTCTCTGCCTTCGGACTCGACGCCTTCTTTCACCTTTCCCAATTTGATTCTTTCCACCGCTACCAGATCCATAATTCCCCATTTTCGAAATCCAAACCCCCGTCGTCTTCCTTATAAACAAACCCTAGAATGCACCATCGCAAATCCAAGTCCCTCTCTTCCCTCCTCCTCTCAATGGCTTTAATCATTCTCTCACTCTTTCTTCTCGTCCTCCGTCTCCCGCCGTCTTCCACCATCCTCGCCGCCGACTCTCCGTCCCAAGCCATCAGCTATGCCTGCCGCGCCACTCGCTTCCCATCCTACTGCATCCCCGCTCTCTCCCGCTCCCCATCCCTCCCTCCCTCCCCCTCTGTCTCCGATCTCATCGCCGCCGCGTTATCCGCCGCCTCCGCCGCCCTCCCGACCGCCCAATCCATGGCGCAATCCATCCTTTCATCCTCCTCCTCCAACCCTAACCGTTCTACCGCCGCACGCAACTGCCTCGAAAACCTCTCCCTCTCAATCCGCCGCCTCTCCGACTCCGCCGCATCCTCCGACCCTGCTGATTCTCGCGCATTCGCCGGGGCCGCCCTGCTTTACCAGTACGACTGCTGGTCCGCTTTGAAGTATGTAAACTCCACCGGCCAGGTCGCCGGCGCTATGTCGTTCCTCGTTTCTCTCTCGTTCCTCACTTCAAATGCCCTCGCCATGATGGCAGCCCTTCAGCGCTTTGGCCCTGATGTCTCCCTCTGGGTTCCTCCTCAGACCGAGCGAGACGGTTACTGGGCTGACCTGCCTTCAGCCTACACTGAGTCTGAGATCCAGTTTGATCTTCCAGCGCCGGACCTCACAGTATGCCTCGCCGACGAATGCGATCACCGATCTGTGCAAGAGGCGGTTATACGATCTCCGGCATATGGAACAAGGCGCTTCGTGATCTACATCAAGGCAGGAGTCTACAGGGAGACTGTCAGGGTTCCGATCGAGAAGACAAACCTTGCATTCATTGGCGAAGGAATGGGGAAGACGGTCATCACCGGAGACCTCAATGCTCAAATGATTGGTCTTTCTACATACAACACTGCCACTGTCGGCGTCACTGGTGACGGATTTATAGCACAAAATCTCACCTTTGAGAATACTGCCGGGCCAAAAGCACATCAAGCTGTGGCCTTTCGGTCGGACAGTGATCACTCCTATCTTGAATCAGTGGAATTCGCGGGTCACCAAGATACACTCTATGCCCGTTCGCTCCGGCAGCTCTACCGGAATTGCAGGATCTCCGGCAATGTGGATTTCATATTTGGCAACTCGGCGGCTATTTTTGAGGGCTGCGACATTCGAGTGCTTCCACGGTTGGAGTCACCGGAGAAGGGGGAGACCAATGCGGTGACGGCACATGGGAGGACTGATCCCGGCCAGCCAACCGGATTTGTGTTCAAAAATTGTGTTGTGAATGGTTCTGATGATTATGTTGCCATTTACTACCGGAAGCCAGGGGCTCACAAGGTATATCTTGGGAGGCCATGGAAGGAGTTTTCAAGGACTGTATTTTTGAATTGCTACTTGGCGGAAATGGTGAGACCCGAGGGATGGTTGCCTTGGAGAGGAGATTTTGCATTGGCGACTCTGTTTTATGGAGAGTGTGAGAACAGGGGGCCAGGGGCAAATTCTACTGCTAGAGTTAGCTGGAGCAGCCAAATTCCCGCAGAGCACGTTGGAATTTATTCGGCAGAACATTTTATTCAGGGAAATGGGTGGGTACCAGCTAATTAATGGCTAGAAAGGGGGGAAGCTTTCGATGAACATGTTGGAACTGTTTTTTCTCTGTTGGAGGTAAAATGGGAGGAGGGTTTATTAGTCTGTATCTTTTGAGAATCTGTAAATAAACATGTTAGAACTGTATTTTCTCTGTTGGAGATAGAAGCGGGTTATTTTTGAAGAGATTGTTATTAATTCCTTCATATTTACTTCAGGGTTTACATATGGGCATTGAACACAATATTTTTGATTCTCTAGAAAGATTAACCACGCACAAAAAGACTAAAATCTCGTCATTTTCCACCTCCCGACTTCAGTCTATTCCAGAAAGGAACCCCATTCGCAAATCCCCCTCGGTGGCACTCCCCGCTGTTGTTCCAGTGTTCCCCGCGCACAGTTCAGGCTCCAACCAAGCCCTCCTCCCCGCGAAGTCCTACCGGCAAATCCCTCTTCCCGGCGATGCACTCGTCCCGGTAAAGCGCTTGTTCCCGCAACAGCCTCCATCAACCCCGTATCTTAATTTTTGAGCTCTCTCAAGTATTTTCGAGTTCCAGCCACCTCCATCAACCGATGCCGACTGCTACGTCCACAACAGTCCTTCCTCGAGATTCCTAGCTCTGGCTGATTTCAGATTGGTGACCATCATCCATTTCCGCAATTGGAGAGCCGAATTCCCTACGTGTTAGGAATGACGCCTACCAACTCTTCCGAAACCCCGGAGTGTTCGGAAGAAAGCTATCAATTTCTTTATATTATTTTAGCAGGACCGGTCAAACTGTTTGCATAGCTCCCTCACACTTAAACCGTGCCCCGAACTCCCATGTACTCATCCCCGGATACAACCCGACTCCCTGCACTGAACCGTACCATGAAGTTTCTCTGCACCCATGCCAGGAGCCAACCCGGGTGCGCCCGGGAGGCACCCCATCCAACACCTGGATGGCGGGCCACACCCAACAAACTCCCCCTGGAACGCCATCCAGGGGGATCGAACCCATGACCTCCTCCCCCGCCTCTGATACCACTGTTAGGAATGACGCCTACCAACTCTCCCAAAATCCCGGAGTGTTAGGAAGGGCGCTATCAGTTCCTTTATATTATTTTAGCAGGACCGGTCAAGTTGTTCGCATGACTCTCTCGCACTTAAAACGTGTCCGGAACTCTCATGTACTCATGCCCGGAGCCACCCCGACTCTCTTGCACTGAACCGTACAATGGAGTTTCTCTACACCCATGGCAGGAGCGAACCAGGGTGCGTCCGGGAGGCACCGGGAGGCACCCCATCGAACACCTGGATAGCGGGCCACACCCAACAAACTCCCCCTGGAACGCCATCCAGGGGGATCGAACCCATGACATCCCTCCCCCCCTCCCCCCCGCCCTCCCCGCCTCTGATACCACTGTTAGGAATGACGCCTACCAACTCTCCCAAAATCCCGGAGTGTTAGGAAGGGCGCTACCAATTCCTTTATATTATTTTAGCAGGACCGGTCAAACTGTTCGCATGCCTCTCTCGCACATAAAATGTGCCCGGAACTCCCATGTACTCATGCCCGGAGCCAACCCGACTCTCTTGCACTGAACCGTACCATGGAGTTTCTCTACACTCATGCCAGGAGCCAACCAGGGTGCGCTCGGGAGGCACCCCATCCAACACCTGGATGGCGGACCACACCCAACACTACGTTCGGTTGATATTTCTTCCAATTTGTATGTCTCTTGCGACATTGAACTCAATCAGGTAAGCTTTTCCACAACTACCATATTTAGGCTGTTGATTTTGTACAAACCCTCTTGCGAGTTTCTTGATGTGTGCTTTTTTACATGATCCTTCTTTACCTCAAGAAAAAATGGACTCTGGAGAACGTTGAGATGCCTTCATTATTGCGGGAATATGGAAACGGTTTCTATTTGCAAATTTTCCCTTATGTGCATGAAGGTCGGTAGGATATGGAAACGGTTTCTATTTGCAAATTTTCCCTTATGTGCATGAAGGTCGGTAGGACTTTGATTTATGTTGTCACAATCTTAAGTTCTGATAAATTCATCAGTAGACCACACCCATATGTTCTCTTGAGTTGTGGTAGAGCCGGATAAACCATGAGAACAAACAACGGGTTAAAAAAATGTGCGTAAGACAACCTTCAAAAAATGCGGGTGTCCATTTGTAGTTAGAGGTCAAAAGTGTACAACCCCGTATTCGCGAAGATTGGGCCCCAAAACAAGGTAAGCAAGTTTTTAAGCTTTTTGGGAGTTTTGCACTCATAGGGGCCAATTTTTGGTGAACATGTAGAACATACTAGTAGGGGGAAAAAATATTTCTCCCCCCAAGGCGCTCTTGGCAAGCCGCCCAGGCCGCCAGGCCGCAAGCCGCCCAGGCCGCCAGGCCGCAAGCCGCCCAGGCCGCCAGGCCGCAAGCCGCCCAGGCCGCCAGGCCGCAAGCCGCCTCAGCCAGGCCGCAGACCGCCGTAGCTCGCAGACCACCGCAGCTTGCCTTGCCGCCGCCTCGCCCAGGCCGCCGTCTCGCCAAAGTTGGCCAGCTCGCAGGCCGCCCCAGCTCGCAGGCCGCCTCAGCTCGCAGACCGCCCAGCTCGCGGGCCGCCAGCTCGCAGACCGCCCAGCTCGCGGGCCGCCAGCTCGCAGACCGCCCAGCTCGCGGGCCGCCAGCTCGCAGACCGCCCAGCTCGCAGGCCGCCAGCTCGCAGACCGCCGCAGCTCACGTTGTCCTCAGCTCGCAGGCCGCCCCAGCTCGCAGGCCGCCCAACTCGCAGACTGCCCAGCTCGCAGGCCGCCAGCTCGCAGACCGCCCAGCTCGCAGGCCGCCAGCTCGCCCAGCCTTCTTGCCCTGGGGGGGAGTTACCCCTTTACCCCCGGCGTGGCGGTTTCCTATTGGCCCGAGGTCTTTTGGCCGTAGGGGTATTTTGGTCATTTCTGGCCCAGGACTTTTGGAAAACTATAAATAGACCCCCTTGGGTGCCTTGGAGGGGATCCCTTTTTTTTGGCTTCCTCCTCCCTTAGTTTCTTCTTGTTAGAGTGGAGAGAGCTCTTCAAGGCACCCTAGCTCGAGCATTGGCTAGGGAGGGGAAGGGCTCAGGTAGCCTTCCGGGTGCGAGGTGGGACCTCCGCGCTAGAGCCGAGAGTCTGTTCATAGTCTCCCAAGTCTCCGGTCCGTGACGTTCTCTCGAGTGTAGTAAGTGTGAGGTCACCCCTTTCAGGGACCCCGAACTCCACAGAGGTCAATTTTGGCTTCAACATTTTGGTGCGGTGAGCGTGGAGAGTGACCAGCACAGAAGATCTCGAGAGGGTGTCATGACAGGAGGTCAAGGAGGTAGTGATGATCTCGGCGAGCTCCCCACCCCAGGACCCTTTGTGGGGGAGGCAAGAGTTCATGGCCTCCATTCAGGGCATCGTGGAGATGCTGCGAAGCATTGCTCCTCAGGGTGGCAGCTCCACCCCGACCCCCCAGGAGCTAGCTCCCCCCCTCGACGAGTCGACTCCCAGGGGTTTAGGCGAGATGACCCCAGCGGGGGGAGAAGGAAGTGTCCCAAGAAGAAGGCCCGGGAAGGAGAGGATGGGCGATGGGGTCGAGCGAGACCTCACCGGCCGAGAGTTGTTCTCTAGCCCGGCAAGTGCCAACCTCCCAGGGGAGCAGGCCGCGCGAGTAGAAGTGGCGAGACCACCCCTTATGAGGTCACCCTTCAGCGAGCTGATCATCTCAGCTCCGTTCCCGAGGGGTTCAGAGAGCCAGACATGGCTTACTATTCCGGGAAGGATGACCCTGTTCAGCATCTGCAGTGGTTCGAGGATGCCGTCTCCATCAGGCCGATGACGGACGCGTTCAAGTGTCGCCTCTTTGCGATCACGTTGAAGGAGAAGGCAAGGGACTGGTTCCATCAACTCCCTCCTAGGTCAATCTATGGGTTCGAGGACTTGAGCCGGAGCTTCCAGCTTCGCTTCTCCACCTCCAAGAAGCGGAAGAGGGGCCCCGAGTCCATTTTCCTAATAAGGCAGGGGTCGTCGAGGAGTCGCTGGCCCGTTACGTTGACAGGTTCCAAGAGGAGATCCTGGAGGTCCAGGAGATGCCAGAGTATGCTCTCCAGATGGCCTTCACTGTTGGGCTGAAGGAGGGCTTCTTCAAGATGAGCTTGACCCGGAAGGCCCCCCTTTCCTTTGAGGAGCTGATGGAAAGGGCGGCAGAGGAGATAGCCATGGAGGCGGCCAACCCGGCGTTTGTCAAGAAATTGGCAAAGCTGACAGAGACAGAGGAAAAGGAGCAAGGTGACTTGAGGCCCCAGGAGGGAAGAAGGATAGAGGAGCGGAGAGCTCAGGAGGGTCCAGAGCCAGGTTGGAGGCAGCAGGGAGGACCCACTCAGGGCCCGGGAAGAGGTTACGCCCATGATGGGGGAAACTTTCATGGAGGCCAAGGAAGGTTCAACTTCCAGAGGCAAGCCCCTAGGCAACTCCTACCCCCACCACAGCAAGCAATGAAAATTG
Organism: Platanthera guangdongensis; assembly: GCA_039583875.1. Classification (NCBI taxonomy): domain Eukaryota; kingdom Viridiplantae; phylum Streptophyta; class Magnoliopsida; order Asparagales; family Orchidaceae; genus Platanthera; species Platanthera guangdongensis. Next base: position 190,708,122 of record CM077158.1, on the reverse strand, counting down.
GTCGAAGAGAGAGGAGGAACCGCACGGGAAGGAAAAGAGTCAGAGTAGAGTTACCCTACTGTGAGTTCCACCAGGAGGAAGGCCACGCGACATCTACTTGCCCCGAATTTCTGGAGTTGAGAAGGACAAGAGCTCCAGCACCGCAACCTCATCAGCCTCAACAAGCGCAAGACCCGGTGCGGATTGAAGAAGTCCGACCCGAGGCAGCAGAGGAGAGATGTGAGGACAGGGTTGATGTGGGCACCCGGGGAAGGATCAGATGATTCACGGGGGAAGAGGGAGGTAAGAGAGAAGTGAATCATCTTTTTTGTAATGAACTTAGCTTGCGTTGTAATTAGCTATGATTAATGGTAGAAACCACCGAAAAATATTTGTGGTCCATGAAAATTCCCTCAGCTCCGAGATGTATTCCGCTGTCAGGCTCTCACTAGCTGGCAGGGCAGGTTGATCTCTCGTGGAGGCTAAGTCCCTTAGCTCCGAGATGGATTCCGCTGTCAGGCTCTCACTAGCTGGCAGGGCAGGTTGATCTCTCGTGGAGGCTAAGCCCCTTAGCTCCGAGATTGATTCCGCTGTCAGGCTCTCACTAGCTGGCAGTTCAGGTTGATCTCTCGTGGAGGCTAAGTCCCTTAGCTCCGAGATGGATTCCGCTGTCAGGCTCTCACTAGCTGACAGGGCAGGTCGATCTCTCGTGGAGGCTAAGTCCCTTAGCTCCGAGATGGATTCCGCTGTCAGGCTCTCACTAGCTGGCAGGGCAGGTTGATCTCTCGTGGAGGCTAAGTCCCTTAGCTCCGAGATGGATTCCGCTGCCAGGCTCTCACTAGCTGGCAGGGCAGGTTGATCTCTCGTGGAGGCTAAGTCCCTTAGCTCCGAGATGGATTCCACTGTCAGGCTCTCACTAGCTGGCAGGGCAGGTTGATCTCTCGTGGAGGCTAAGTACCTTAGCTCCGAGATGGATTCCGCTGTCAGGCTCTCACTAGCTGGCAGGGCAGGTTGATCTCTCGTGGAGGCTAAGTCCCTTAGCTCCGAGATGGATTCCGCTGCCAGGCTCCCACTAGCTGGCAGGTCAGGTTGATCTCTCGTGGAGGCTAAGTCCCTTAGCTCCGAGATGGATTCCGCTGTCAGGCTCTCACTAGCTGGCAGGGCAGGTTGATCTCTCGTGGAGGCTAAGTCCCTTAGCTCCGAGATGGATTCCGATGTCAGGCTCTCACTAGCTGGCAGGGCAGGTTGATCTCTCGTGGAGGCTAAGTCCCTTAGCTCCGAGATGGATTCCGCTGTCAGGCTCTCACTAGCTGGCAGGGCAGGTTGATCTCTCGTGGAGGCTAAGTCCCTTAGCTCCGAGATGGATTCCGCTGTCAGGCTCTCACTAGCTGGCAGGGCAGGTTGAACTCTCGTGGAGGCTAAGTCCTTAGCTCCGATGATGATTCCGCCGCCAGGCTCCCACTAGCTGGCTGGGTAGGTTGATCTCTCGTGGTAGCCCAAGTCCCTAGCTCCGATGATGATTCCGCCGCCAGGCTCTCACTAGCTGGCAGGGCAGGTTGATCTCTCGTGGAGGCTAAGTCCCTTAGCTCCGAGATGGATTCCGCTGTCAGGCTCTCACTAGCTGACAGGGCAGGTTGATCTCTCGTGGAGGCTAAGTCCCTTAGCTCCGAGATGGATTCCGCTGTCAGGCTCTCACTAGCTGGCAGGGCAGGTTGATCTCTCGTGGAGGCTAAGTCCTTAGCTCCGATGATGATTCCGCCGCCAGGCTCCCACTAGCTGGCTGGGTAGGTTGATCTCTCGTGGTAGCCCAAGTCCCTAGCTCCGATGATGATTCCGCCGCCAGGCTCCCACTAACTGGCTGTGTAGGTTGATCTCTCGTGGTAGCCCTAGTCCCTTACCCCGAGGCCGTCTCGCCACCCAGGCTCCCATAGCTGGCATGGCAGGTTGACCCCGAGGGGAAGTTACACTCCGCGAATACGTTGGGTTGGATGTTTCTTTCCGAGCTTGTGCCAACCTCGAAAAGAGCGGGGATTGTGTACAACCCCGTATTCGCGAAGATTGGGCCCCAAAATAAGGTAAGCAAGTTTTTAAGCTTTTTGGGAGTTTTGCACTCCTAGGGGCCAATTTTTGGTGAACATGTAGAACATACTAGTAGGGGGAGAAAATATTTCTCCCCCCAAGGCGCTCTTGGCAAGCCGCCCAGGCCGCCAGGCCGCAAGCCGCCCAGGCCGCCAGGCCGCAAGCCGCCCAGGCCGCCAGGCCGCAAGCCGCCTCAGCCAGGCCACCAGGCCGCAAGCCGCCTCAGCCAGGCCACCGCAGCTTGCCTTGCCTCCGCCTCGCCCAGGCCGCCGTCTCGCCAAAGTTGGCCAGCTCGCAGGCCGCCCCAGCTCGCAGGCCGCCTCAGCTCGCAGACCGCCCAGCTCGCGGGCCGCCAGCTCGCAGACCGCCCAGCTCGCAGGCCGCCAGCTCGCAGACCGCCGCAGCTCACGTTGTCCTCAGCTCGCAGGCCGCCCCAGCTCGCAGGCCGCCCAGCTCGCAGACCGCCCAGCTCGCAGGCCGCCAGCTCGCAGACCGCCCAGCTCGCAGGCCGCCAGCTCGCCCAGCCTTCTTGCCCTGGGGGGAGTTACCCCTTTACCCCCCGGCGTGGCGGTTTCCTATTGGCCCGAGGTCTTTTGGCCGTAGGGGTATTTTGGTCATTTCTGGCACAGGACTTTTGGAAAACTATAAATAGACCCCCTTGGGTGCCTTGGAGGGGATCCCTTTTTTTTGGCTTCCTCCTCCTTAGTTTCTTCTTGGTAGAGTGGAGAGAGCTCTTCAAGGCACCCTAGCTCGAGCATTGGCTAGGGAGGGGAAGGGCTCAGGTAGCCTTCCGGTGCGAGGTGGGACCTTCGCGCTAGAGCCGAGGGTCTGTTCATAGTCTCCCAAGTCTCCGGTCCGTGACGTTCTCTCGAGTGTAGTAAGTGTGAGGTCACCCCTTTTAGGGACCCCGAACTCCACAGAGGTCAATTTTGGCTTCAACAAAAAGAAAGGCATATTAATGAATGGAGAATTGAAATGTTGTGTGCCAAGCATAGCCATGAATCTTTACATTTGGAGGCATATTAAAAATGAGAAGAAATTGTTAGAGGTCAAAAGAAAGGCATATTAATGAATGGAGAATTGAAATGTTGTGTGCCAAGCATAGCCATGAATATTTAGGCTTTTTGGCGCCCCCGAATATCTCCCGATTGACATAATACATCTCCAAATATTTAAATATGGCAGAATGCATCCCCGATTATTACAATTTTGGTGGAATGCACCCTCATTAAGGGTATTTCGGTCAGTTTTTTTATTAGGTTTTCCCCCCTAAAAAACAATCCGGATAGTTTTATTTTTAGGTTTGCCTTCGACAGAACCGAGCGGTGTCCCTGTCCTGCTTCCCAATCCCAGTCGTTGATCGTCGGTGCTTCGCCGCTCGCCGTCCCAGTAGCTCGCTGTCCCATTCGCCCGTCGGCCTGTTCTGCTTGGTCGCTTCGCCGCTCACCTTGTCGTGCTTCGCTGCTTCGCGCTTCGCCGTGCTTCACAATCCCGATCGCCGTCCCAGTCACCGCTCGACTCTCTTCACAGACGCAGTGGTACTCCTTGGCCTTGATTATCTATTGATTTTCTCTGGCATGTATAACAAAATGTAGCGGTTTTTTGTTTGTAGTTTAGGGTTTTTCCTTTTTCTTACTTAAGTCTTTTTTTCTTGTATATCATAGAATGTCAAACATGAATTGAGATAATTTTTTGGTTGAAGATCTAAATGGCTCTAACAGTAGTAGTGATTCAAGTTGTAGTGAGGATAATGATTCGTCATTTTCCGATGAGTTTGTGGAGAGAGATTTTGAATTAGATGATGTTATTTTTGATGAGAATGTGGATCACGAAATTGAAAGTGTTGCCAAAAGAGATGAACAAAAAGGATACACCAGTAAGAAACAAGGAATACATATTGGAGAGCGCGCTAGTTACATTTCATCTACAAACAAAGTTTCTCAGATTCAAGTTTATCAAGACAATTCAAACGAATTTGACTTTGAGTTTAATGTTGGAATGTAATGATTTTAGAGAAGCGGTGAGACTATATGCTACTACAAAATGGAAACCAGTAAAGTTCACCAAAAAATTGTAGTGATAAAATTCAAATCACATGTGAATGTGGATGAGTTATATTTGCTTCTTTCATATCCAAGAATGAGAGAACGTCCCAAGTCAAAACAGTTAAAGGTGAGCATACTTGTTGTAGGGTATATGCATCGAAACAATGCAAATCAAAGTTTCTTGCTAGTAAGTACGAACAACATATTAGAAGCAAGCCAGAATAGCAAACAAGTTCGATTCAAGAGATTATGAAAATTGAGAATACAACAACACTTAGCATTTGGAAAATGTATAGAGTAAAGTAACAGGCAAATAAATTAATAAGTGGTTCAGAAATGGAGCAATATGCGAAGTTGTGGCATTATTGTGAGGAGATTTATAGGACTAATCCGGACGTAACAATCAAGATTAAGTGTAAGCATGATACATCTTCACAAACATGCATTTTTAAAAGATTTTACATATGTTGGGGTGCGTTAAAAAGGATTTATGGCCGGTTGTAGACCTATAATCGGCTTGGATGAGACTCACTTAAAGACAAGTTTACGTGGTGTATTGTTGTGTGTAGTTGGTATTGACGGTAATAACATTATGTTTCCTATTGCTTATGCTTTTGTTTTGAAAGAAAATACGAAGACTTGGAATTGGTTCGTGAGCTTGCTTATTGAAGATTTATGTATTGAAAATAGTTGTATGTGGACTATAATTTTGGATACGCAAAAAGACCTTATAAAAGCTATTGAAGAGTTATTGTCTAATGCCGAAAATAGATTTTGTTTATGGCATATGTACAACAATTTAAACAAAAATTTAGAGGTCTACAATTTAAAGATTTGTTATGGAGAGCTGCATCTGCTACTAGGATTCTTGATTTCAACAATGAAATGGATAAATTGAAAGGGAAGAAGTTAGAGGCCACTGGAAGCGCAGGGAAGGAAGAATGCATCTGATACCATGTAGAAAGAGAGAAATAGGAGAGAGAAAATCACCCTCAATTATATTATTGCACAAAAAATAGGAATACATACACTTATATAGAGGTAGATAGAGGGAGAGATATCGACATTTACAATGTGGGACTAAATGAGCTATACATGAGCCAATACACATGGGCCTCCCAAATGGACTAATTATATTTTGTCTTTAACAGAAAGGTTGAATGCATATTGCTCCGTTATTATTTGATACAAGTGCATATGCCCTCTTTACCAACTGCTATATTACACAATATGGCGAAACTTGATGTCAAAGTACATATTGATATGACAATGGTTGTAAAAGAGAGAAAGAGTGGCATGGGTGGCCTTTATTTCACATATTTGCAATATTTGTTGGCACATGACTGACAATGGCATACAAGCTTCTTCTATTCTTGATTTGTTGTTATATCTAATAATATGATATATTACCAATAGCCAATTAGTTCATTGCTTAATTGTGTGCCACAAGCGGTATTGCATCAATCTCCCATATCTTATTTTTTTGTATTTCTTATGCCTACAAATCACGTGCTAGCAGTTTTATAAATCTAAGGAGATTCGCACATGCAATTCCACACCTCCTATAGAATGCATCCATATACATGTCACTAAATTTTATTACAAGCCAGTTTGTCTACACGGTTACACCTCCATGCCTCATCTACTCCAATTCCATCACTACCCTTCAAATCCATCCCATCACTACCATGTCTCACTCACCCTTTGTAGAGATCTTATATCCGTCCCCTCACTACCCTTCAAATCCTCTAATATTGGAGACCATTTATTTAAGTACAAAAATCACAAATAAAAATTGTGATAGGAGCGAAAGGATATAGAAACAACAACACTCAAGCCTTTATCCCGCTATAGTGGGGTCGGCTATATGGATCCTTTGTCGCCATTGTTGAAAAGATATAGAAACAATAAGAAAAAAATTAAAAGGAATAAAAAAGGTCGAAGAAAGAGAACACAACACTTCTTAATCTCAAAATTGCTTAACTTCTCCATTATATTTGCCACACGCTTTTATGAAGACATTGCATCATGTCTAGAGTTTGATAGTGCTCAACCATAAGTGTCTACCCTGCGTGTGGCTTTACTTATTTTCTTGTAGAAGATGGAGATACTTCATGTGAGAACATCAAGACAAGATTTTAACAAGGGTAGAAATTTTGTCAATACTTATGCGAGTTCTCTGCAAAGCATTTTCAAAGAGCTCTCACCGATCCTCCCAGTGCTCTTGCGTATCTCCTAGCACTTACCCATCACTTGAAAAGATGGTTGGTTGCTATTCTTCCCCAGACTCTCTTTAGAGTATTCACGAGCTCTCGTGGAAGATTTGAGAGTACTCACATATGCTAATACTCTTTCCCCGGCACCACATCTTCAAGCGCACAAAACAATGGTCATTTTTTGTTTTCCTATCGACATTTTTATAGCTGCCCGTTTTTGTATGTAGTCAGGAAACAAGCTGTGAAGCACTCCGGTTGGGTATGGCCTTGAATAATATAAACATGGGTGGACAGTAGAGAGCAAGACATCAAATCCATATCAAAGCATCCAAAGATCTTGCATGTCCTTTTGAATTGAATTTGTGAATCCTTTGTTTTCTCTCGCAGGAATTTGTATTTGGTTATAATCATTTGAACTCATTAATAAAACCACGATAACCCTGAATCGTCTGTTATTGGGGATGAGTATAATACTTTACTCATTTTTATCGAGAAGCTATCACGCATGTCACAATTTTTGTTGGAGGTGTTACAAATACACGTAATGTTTGCCCACCAGAAATTCAGACTGTTCTCGAGCCTCAGTAAGGGAAGACAAATTTACCATTGGGATGCAACATGAGTACTACTGGGACACATGCCATGATCTTGTCCTCTCTACAACACTGTGTGACTTTAGCTCCTTTTTGCTCCCTTTATAGTACCTAAGTTTAGACTGCTTCGGTTGTTTGTTGAATATAATTCGTTCTCTTTATTTATTGTTTGGGAACACGTATGCGACTGTTTGAATCTTATTTTAATTAATCGTTTGTGGTTAATTGTAATTGGACTAAATCATTTGCACGTGCATAAAGATAACATTTGATTGGATTGTTTGTATGCTTGCATGTCATGTTTGATCGACATAGATATATTGTATTCATTGTGTGATCGTTTGCATGACATGTAGTGTTTGGGCATCGGTCCCCCTCAACATGTAGACTTGTGCTTCATCAGATTGGTATTAGAGGTAGGTTCAAGCTTTTTGTTAATATGCAGTTGTTGAGTCTATATGTTTTGTACTATGTTGTTTCATTATCGTTACCCCTCGCCTTCACTGGAGAGACACCCTTATCATTATTACGATAATTATCCTCCTACACGACACAACATTTCCAGGGATCATGTCTATCCTTCAAGACGATTCCAATATTCTAGAGATGATTACCGCGATGGTCCTCACGTTACCATTAGTATACTTCTCTACGACTTTATGATGGTAAAGTTGAGTCTTATTCGAGTCATCATGGCTACACATTTCCTCTATTTGAGGGACCTGATTCGATATATGCGCGATCACCACCACATGTTCGTAGAGCTCACGTCCACTCACGAGCACGAACTGAGTATGTTGGGGTTGACCATTTAGATGACCCTCAGGATCCCTATAAAGGTCACCATCGCCAGTATCACATCAAATGGCAAGACCCTCATAGTATTCCGCAAATAGAGATACATGAAGCCGAATTTCAACGATTAATTCTTAACCAACTTGATCGCTTGGATGTTGATTTGGCTCACATATCGAATTCCTTAATAAGAGTCCATGAGAGAAAGTCGAAGGGTTTAGGTCAAGCCACCGATGGTCAAGTAGTGCTCCCACCGACATGAGGGATCCGACATCTGATTTTGATACTTCTCATTTTGATGAGACTCAGTGCTCATATGATCTCGAGATTGAATCTGATCATGATCTTATGATGCAGGTGGAGAGCGATCAGGAAGTAAATACAATCACGTCATGCGATAGTAATCATCAATAAATGTCAGAAAATAATGATAACTAGAAACACTAGCTGTTTTATATGATCCCTAAATATCGGAATATACTAAGGCAATATGAGCATTGCTTCGAGTATAATGATAGATAAAAAGAACCGTGTTGTTTTCTAAAGATACAAGATTCACAAGTAAAATCGGTGAGGGATAAATCAGGAAGAGCTTCTTGAGAATTCAGAGAGGAGCATACCCATGACACCGATGCCAATGAACAGAGGTGAAAGCGGAGAGAGCTCTGGGAGAAACGTGCAAAAGGTAGAGCCCGTTGGATAATCTCCCTTCACCAATAATATTCTGCACCCTTCCATCCTGTACAACAAAAGAAGAGGAAGAGAATGTTATAGCGTGGTCAAGATCTTGAGTAAGATGACTTACAAAAAAAGGTTGAAAGGAGAGCCTGGAACATGAAGAACCCAACGAAGGGCAGTAGATGAAGGGAGGGACACATCAGCATAACCAAAACCGTGGTGGATCACCGTTGGCCACTGTGATGAACTTGAGATGCACAAAGTTCATATATTGAGGTGGTTTTTGCGGAGTAATATGGTGGGTGACACCAGAGTTCACATTTCAAGTGGAGCTATGGGAGTGAAAATAGATACCTTCATTGGAGATAGACGCAACAAAGCCAGATGAACGACTGATCACCCCTTGAAGATGCTGAAGTTGTGTGGCAGAGCATCAATTTGGTGCTAGTGGTGGAAGGTGGATCGTCCGTAATAGAGGCATGTTATTGTGGGGACACACCATGCTTACGATAACATGTTGCATCAAAATGGCCAACCCGACCATAATGAGTACACTAAGGATTAGTCCTTCCGACGCGACCCTGCACTCGATAGTCGGTGCCAGCCCCGCGAGCTGATGAAAGAGCGGGGTGAGATGGAGTGGAGTGCTTGTGGAGAGTCGTAGAGAGTCCTAGGAGCATGGGGGTGACTTTTAAAATCACTGAGCACATATTTGAAAGAGAAGGAATGGTGGAGGAAGAAAGGATCTGAGCCCAAACACTGCGGAGATGAGGTGGAACACGGGCCATCATCATGACAGTGCCAACATCTTCTTTCTGGGCACGTTGAGCAGTAACGCACAACAAAAGAGGTGAAGTCTCCAGCCACCCATGAGTCGGGAGATTAAAAGTCCGTGATGATGTCAAACTGGTGCTACGTGCCGTCCTTGTCAGAATAGAGGGAGTGAAGTTTCTCCCACATGGCCTTGGCCGTCTCATGATACATGACCATTCGATATGGTTCACTGTCCATAGAGTTGAGGATCCATGGTTGGACATGACCGTCATCACAGAGCCATTCCTCGGTGGGCTAAGTAGGTGTAGCCTTAGGCTCTATTTTTTTGGGCATTTCACAACTCCGTTTTGGGCAAACGCCGCCGGAAGGAGGGTAAACAAATGAACCTCCGACGGCGTTTGCTCCGTTTCCACCCGCCCGCCTTGAGAAACGCCCAAAAAAGCTCCGTTTGGAGCAGCCACCTCCCCCCTCCGGTTTGAACTCTCCGTTTCCACCCGCCGGATCGACCCGCCACCGCTAAAACAAATGAAGCCTTAGTCAGATGGTGGAGGAGGCCTTTGGTTTGAAGAACACGACGAACGGAGTGCACTCACTCAATAAAGTTCTTCCCACTAAGAGAGATAGTGGTGATCTGAATATCATCACGAACTTCAGGAAAGGGAGTCACAACACGGGCAAGTAGAGATGGGGCATCATTCAAGTTCATTGAACAAGGCAAACCTTGGGGAAAGCGGTTACGCTGAGAACCTGGAGAGGATAAACGCGAGAACAAGGGAAATAAGATAGTTCCGCGATTAGAAACTCGGCAAAGAGCGCGACAAACACAAGCTGAGCTCTGGCGGACATGAAGTGGTAGGCAAAGTCGAGCAACTGCGATCACGAGATTAGCGAGTAGGAGAACTCGCAGGAAGGAGCTGTGGCGATTAAGAACTTGGTAAGTCAGATGAGAAGAAATCGCGATAAGGCGGGCATGTAAACAACTATGATCAGATGAAGTGCGACTAGAAGGAATAGCACCCAAGAGAAGCTGCATAGATGGATCCGCGCGGATGACGAGATCGCGGCGAGCACGCGAGTTTCGTGGCCAGCAAACAGGAGAACTCTCCTGCAAACATAAGGAGACAACGAACATACGATCTCGTGATCTTTGAGGCACGCGAGCTGTGGATACGAACAGAGGATTCTTCGAACATGCAAGCTCTCCTGCGAACTGAAGGAGTCATCAAACAAATGATCACACAATCTTTGCGCCCTGAAGGATCCATTGGACAAAAAATCACATAAGATCTGAGGAGCGGTGAGAAGATAGTGCGAACGCGAAGAAGACGAGGAGCAAGCCTCGTGGTTAGTCCAACAAGCACATTGGGTGTTGGACAGTGAGGCGGTCGCGGGACCCAGCAGGAGGTGCCGCATAAAACTATAAAAGCAAAGGGAGGGGGGCAGGATGCATAGAGACTCGCAGTGAATAAGGTAGAGCCGCGGTCTGCGAGAAATGAAACCACCGGAGGCTGCGAGTCCGCATGAGCTCAAGCCGAGCGAGAAAAAAAGGATTCGTACCGTTGCTCCGATACCATGTAGAAAAGTATAGAAATTGGAGAAATAAAATGAAATAATTTTATTAATTTCTCTCACACACATAAATACAAGTATTTGTACACTTATATTGGAAGAGAGGGAGGAGATACAATCCCATTCTAAGATGTGAGACTAAAATCTAAAGAGGTAATCAATTTAGCTTGGCCTTGCTATAGGCATTGTACATAGTTTATTCAACATACATCAATAATTTGGAGAACCATTGTGTGGTGTCCCTTTATTTAGTTGCATAACTAATTATTGGCTATTCAACTTCAGAAGGTAGACAGTTGCTTTACTTGTTCCTTCTATTCTAGATTTCTAGTTTCAAGGCAGACCAATTGTCAATTTCTTGTTTCACGAGATTTTTTATTAATTTTGTTTTCCAGGCTGATGAAAATTTAAGAATGATTCGTGCATCCTTGCCTGAGGCAATTGAAGATTGCATTGATGCTGCTGGACATGAGTTTAATATTTCTAGACAACTTACATTACTAAGAGCTGCTAGTTATGGCCGTGCATTTTGCAGGTTGTTTTTTTAAAGCAATGTCCTTTTGAATTATAAGTCTAAGCATACTGTTCATTTACGTAAAAAAACTTCTAGGGGTTTCTAACTTTACATTTTTATCATTTCAACCGACTCTTCTAGGAAATAAAAAGAAGGAAAATAGATGAAAGGATAAAAAAATCTAAAAAGAAAAATCATCTAAAAGTTCTCTTGGCTTTAATTTTTTTTTATTATCTTCAACTCTCTGATCTGGGAATGTACACGATTTGATAAAAAATGCTTTAATGTGCAGTAACCAGAGCTACACTTCTTTCTTGATGTACATTTTAATTATGGTGCTGGTGGTCTCATCTCCTGATGAACTTGATCAATAGAAAATTGTCTGCCTAATGTTTGCAGCCGAATTAACCAATTTGTGGTCACCAACATTTATGCATGGCTATCAAGGTCTTCGTAAGCATATATTATTATTAGGTGGCACTGGGACCTTCCAATACATTTCCACAGTGGACAACTGATGGGAGTCTTTTAGGTGGCACTAGGTCTCATTTTTTCCTCTGGACAACCTTGTCAACTGTTATGGTTGTATTATTTCTTCTCAATTGACATATTTATTGATGAAGGTCATGGTCATGATAGGATTATTCGCAGCAATACTAAAATCTCTCTCACATGACTCTTAACACTTACAATGCAATCCAAGATCATATGACTAAAAATCTCTCCAAAAAGTATTAATCATTCATGGACTCAATTGATTTTCAATGGAGTAAATGGGTTGTTTATAGGACTAGCATTACTTGGCCAAATTACCTATGCAACCTGTTTTCTTACCTAAACCAGAAGAAAACAAATACAATGTTGGAAAAAAGGAAATAAAAGGTGTTTTTTACTCTTCCACATAGGGGTAATATATAGGGGACTACAAAGACACTTAAACACGGACTCATTATGTGGGACTAAGCTTACCAACTCCTAAGGACTCTATAGTAGATCAGTATAATGATATCTAACTAATAATTCTAACACTCCCCCTCAAGTTGAAGGGGGAACCTTCAGCTTGGACATCATAATAACCACAATGGAGGTAGGTGATGTGGGACATGACATCAGATGAGCCATCGAGGAAAAAATTAAAATTGGGGAATCAAACCAGGGACATAGCCACACACGACGCAAACCCACACGCGACGCAAGACCCACACACGATGCAGGACCCACACACGATGCAGGACCCACACACGATGAGGACTTGCTGGAATTAGGTCAACCAACATCACCTACGCACAACATGCAGAAGGGAACAAACAATGTGGAGTTAATCATCAAACGTGCAACTGAGGATAATTTGTCAGAGATAATTCATACATAGGGCGGTCCCACGCGACACAGTCCCGCACGACACGATCCCACACGACACAACCCGCTGAGAATATAACAACCAACAACAATCGTGCCTCAACACATGACCAATCGAAAGAAAAAATGGGGTGACGCAAAGCACAAGACATAAGACAAAAGGGTCGTGTGAGACTTAGTCGAACAACGGGAAAGATCGTTCGATTCACCCTTGTCCCAAACATTCCTCACGTGGAATACACGTGAATGCAAGCAAATGCAAACACAAAACAAATAATATGAAAAAATAAGGACACTCATAACAAATGACAAAAAAATTACCACCAAACATCATCATCAGTGAGAGATGCAGTGGTTTGAGTCGTCCAGAAGGCATCAGAAAGATACACGCAACACCTGGAAGCGTCAGGAGCATGAGCAACGGAGTGGCCGAGGCCGGACGACAGTAGCGGCCGGGCACGATGAAGGAAGTGGTGGCTGGATCAGAAGAAGGCATCGTCAAAGATGCAAAGGAGCCGGCCGAGGCCAAAAATGATGACAGTAGGCGAGAGGATGCTGGCTGGATCTAGGCAGTAACAACGGAAGAAACCCTCCAAAGAGCAGCGACAAGACCTTCACAGAGAGAAGCGTCGAATAAGATCGACACATGAAGCAGCTCCACTCGATCAACATGAAGTATGACATCCAACGAAGGGATTGTAAGCGGGATCTACGATGTAGAGCGCATGCGCATCTATGAGATCGCTGGGAACATGGGCTCGTCGAGATTATCATGGAATTAACTTCTCACCGAGGGACAAGCCCGACAGTGGAGCTCGTTGGGATCCTCGATCAGAACCGTTGATGAGATCGACAACAGAGGTTGTGGACGGGAATGAAGTAGGATGTAGGCAACAACGAACATAGAGGCTGCATCGGGCCCATTGACGAAAGTGACGATGGAATTCATCGTCGTTAAGGGGATCAAATGCCTCTCCCGTCGACGGAATTAGAAATTGATTTCATCGAGGGGAGCAAAGCAGAGCTCCCAGACGGGATCAGAAGCAAGTGCTGTTCAACAACAAGAGAACGAGGCGGACTCTAGAGGAAAAAAATCCACCGAGAAGCTTTGGTTGGCAACAAATTAGGGCGACCAAAAAATTCACAGAATCAGTAATCTAACTCTGATATCATGTTGAAAAAAGAAAAGAAAATAGAATTTGTTTTTTATTCTTTCACATAGAGGTAATATTTAGGTGATTACAAAGACACTTAAACACAGACTCATGATGTGGACTAAGCTCAACAATTCCTAAAAACTCTATAATAAACGACATAATAATATCAAACTGATTCCAACATACAACAAACAAACCATGTCTTATATAAATAGATAATTATCCAAGATGTTAATTCTAATTAAAAACAATTAATACAAGCAGGTAGTTATCCCAAATAGATAATCATTGATTTAGAAGTAAAATATCACGGACTGCATCAATTGTCTCTTTCTGTAAAAACTCATTCTGCTATGGTGGTGATCATAGTAGAAGGGGGGGGGGGGGGGGGGGGGGGGGTGGAATTGGTCACCTTAACTGTTAGGATAGGTTCCCTACAAGAGATATGCGACACCTGTACGGCGCACATAGTTCAACGATATTTTAAGAGCCGGTTGACACTCGTGATATGAAAAAAACAAAGCAACAATAATAAAATTGGTACAATAATAGAAAGAAGGTTAAAAAGCAAAAAGTGCAATGGAAAAAATAGATTGAAGCTAGGTCTAGACATCAATATTTGAATCACATAGCTAACTAGAATAGTAAATGATATCAAATTTGAATACTGGAATCTATAATGAATCATAAACAACTAAGTTCTTGCTAAATAAATAGTCTATCTCAAAGCAGATACAAAACTCCAACAGTCCATTCATTTGTGTTAGAAAAGCCCATATAAAGAGCCCATTATTGGGCCTTTTTATTGTATTTCCTTATTCTCTTCTTAGTCCCACATCTTGTATATGATTTCTTCTCACCTTCTCCCTCCTATATATTTGTATTCTCTCATTGTATTTAGACACACAAGCAATACATACAAGTTTTGAGCTCTTTCAACATGGTATCAGAGGGATACGATCCGGCCTGTTTTTTTTTAAACCACCCAGTTCCTTTGTTAACCAGGCAGCCTGCCGTTCTGACTAACCGCTCGTTTATTGCGGTCTCTCGTTTCTATCCGCTTCCGCCCTCTCTACCGTGGATCCATCTCTGATCGAGGACTGAGGTGGGGTAGTAGGGTGCCTCCCCTGCGAGGTTGATGTCGGCCGGAACGTGATCTGTGGGAGTGTGGTCGCCCACAGCGCGTCGTAGCTGTGAGACATGGAAGATCGGATGAATGCGTCTCCCGGCTGGAAGGCTAATACGGTAGGTGACCGTCCCTATGCGGGCGAGGACCTCAAAAGGCCTGAAGAAACAAGGAGCCAGTTTCGGGCAGGGCGACGGGCCACCGAAAGCTGTCGGTAGGGGTGGAGTTTGACGAACACCCTTTCGCCAACCTCAAAAGAGAGGTCTCGACGTTTCTTGTTGGCAAAGGAGACCATCTTCTGTTGGGCCGCCGTAAGTGGTGCTTCAAATGATCCAGGATGGTATCTCTGTCACGGAGAGCGGTGGCCAAGCTCTCCACCTGACATTCCCCTGGAAGGTGTCGGGCGATCGACAGAGGAGGGCGGCCGTAAGCGGACTTGAATGGGGTGGTGTCGACCACCTGATGGTAGGCGGTATTGTACGAGTATTCGGCCCACCCGATCCACTTAGCCCAACTGCAAGGTTGCTCTCCCACAAAGCAGCGGATGTACGTCTCCCAATACCGGTTGAGGACCTCTAATTGGCTGTTTGTCTGCGGGTGGTAGGCTGTGCTCATGCGGAGACGGGTGCCCTGTAAGCGGAATAGCGTGGTCCAGAACGTACTAAGGAAGAGCGGATCGCGGTCGCTGACGATCGACCGAGGAAACTCATGGAGGCATACGACCCCCCTGAACGAAGTTGTCGGCGACTGTGGCCACCGTGTATGGGTGGCGCAGGGGAATAAAATGAGCATACTTCAAGAGCCGGTCCGCTACAAGCAGGATGCTGTCGTGCCCCTGTGATCGAGGTAGCCGTATGATGAAATCCATGGCGACGTCGTCCCAAATGCGATCTGGAATCGGAAGGGGCTGAAGCATGCCACCGGGAAACATGACCTCGTACTTGGCTTTCTGGCAGGTGAGGCAGGAGGCCACAAAGGCCTTGACCTGTCAGAACATATGAGGCCAATAAAGTGAGGCAGCCAGCCGTCGGTACGTCCGGTAAGCTCCGACGTGCCCCCCGTAGGTGAAGCATGGAATTCGGTCAACAACAGAGGAATGCTCGAGGAGGAGGGGGTGAGTACGAGGCAGCCCTTGTGGAGTAAGCGACTGTCAACCAAGGAGTATGGTGGGTGGCTTGTGGAGTTCGCGAGAAGTGCTATCTGTATCTTGTTGAGCGCCGGGTCAGCTTTTGCTTCCCGTTGGAGGGTATCCGCATCCTCCTACACCGGTCGGGAAATGACTGCGAGGATGGAGTTGCGCGAGAGGGCATCGGCCGCGCAATTGGTCTTCTTTGGCCGGAACTCGATGCTGAAGTCATAGCCGAGGAGCTTGACCACCCATACTTGTTGTGCAACTGTTGTAGGAGGTAGCAAAGGCTGTGGTGGTCGGTGCTGACCACGAACCGCCGGCCCAGGAGGTAAGGTCACCAATGTTGCACAACGAGGACAAGGCCCATGAGCTCGTTCTCATAAGCCGAATGGCTGCGAATTGTGTCTGAAAAAGAACGACTGAAATAGGCCACCGGGTGACCGACCTGCATCAAAACGGCTCCAACACCAACGACTGACGTGTCGTATTCCACGTGGAAGGGCTGTGAGAAATCCGACATAGCCAACACCAGAGCTTGAACTAAAGCCTGCTATAGCGCGGTAAAAGCGGCGGAAGCTGCGACCAACCACTCAAAGGGCCCTTCGACTGACTTTTTCAGAAGCTGGGTGATGGGTCGGGCCAGCGTGCCGTACCCCTGAATGAACTGACGGTAGTACCCTGTCAGTCTCAAGAATTCACAGACATCGCAGAGTGACGATTGTGTCGGCCACTAGAGGACCGCCTCGATCTTGTCTCTATCCATGGCGACTCCTGTTGCCGAGATGGTGTGTCCCAAGTAGCACACCTCGGGGGAGCCCCAAAGGAACACTTCGTTGGGTGGAGCTTGAGGTGGTGGCGTCGTACAATTGCCAATGTCTGCCGGACGTGCTGGAGGTGCTCCTGCCAATAAGAACTGTAGACCCATATGTCATCAAAAAAACGAGAACGTGCTGATGAAGTATCGGGCGAAAGATATCGTTCATCGTGGCCTGAAAGGTGGCCGGTGCGTTGGTTAGGCCGAAAGGCATATCCAAAAACTCATAGTGGCCGTCATGGGTCCGGAAGGCCGTCTTGGTTACATCGGCCGGCCGAACGCGAATCTGGTGGTAGCCGGCACGGAGGTCCAGTTTGGTGAAGACGATCACGCCATGGAGCTCATCCAAAAGCTCCTGAATCACCGGAATCGGGTACTTGTTTGGAATGGTGGCTTTATTGAGCTCCCGATAGTCTACGCAGAAACGCCAACTGCCGTCTTTTTTGCGGATCAACAGGACCAGGCTGGAGAAGGTGCTGGCACTGGGGAGGATGAGACCCCCCATCAACATGTCGCAGACCAGTCTTTCGATCTCATAATTTTGTACATGCCCATAGCGATATGTGTAACATCCCATTTCCAACTAGACCCCTAGGAGTGGTTTTGTCCATGACTAGATCATAACAAACCCTAGGAAGCCAGAAATGGGCCAAGAGATAAGAGGCTTGAAGTTGGAAATCATCATGGTCTGCATATAGTAGAATTCTGAACAATGGTTTAGGATGACCATGGGCTACACCTTGACCCCAAGACCCTACCACAACCCCCCCCCCCCCCCTAATACCTAGGGAGGCCCATTAGAGCCATAAGGACCCATTGGGGTCAATCAAAGAGGCTCAGTTGACCAAAGTCAACCCTAACCCAAAATGAGTCAAACTAGCCTACTTAGGGTCAATTGACCTACTCCTAGCCTAGAGGACCCCACATATGCCCCCCAACTCTAAAGTGAAGTCAAGGGGTCTCTAAGGACACATTGGGGTCAGCCCTAGGGGCCAGGTTTGTTGAAATTTGTGAAGTGGAAGTGGGTGACGGGACAGGCCGGGCGGCCTGTGGCGGACAGCTTTGGCGGAATGGGCGGTCTAGGCGGACTGAGGTTTGCGGCCTGGTGGAAAGTCTGGTGGAAGCCGGCTGTGTTCTGAGCGGGTTGTTGCATGGAGTCCGCGGTTTGGTGCGGCCTGGTATCTGCGGATGGAGAGGCTTTGCGGACTGGTGCTTTGCTCAGTGGCCGCGGGTGCAAGCTTGTGCTGAAAGGCGGGTTGGCTCTTGTCC
Source organism: Platanthera guangdongensis (assembly GCA_039583875.1). Taxonomy (NCBI): domain Eukaryota; kingdom Viridiplantae; phylum Streptophyta; class Magnoliopsida; order Asparagales; family Orchidaceae; genus Platanthera; species Platanthera guangdongensis. Next base: position 190,690,026 of record CM077158.1, on the reverse strand, counting down.
GCGGGAAGCTTGCGGACTGATGTGTCCTCGGTATTGGTTGTTGCGGACTGAGCTTAGAGCTTGGCTGAGGCCTTGTCGAGCTCTGGTGGCACGGCAGGCGAGTTGCTGTGGAGATCGTTGTGGCGGCCTGGTGTTGGAGTCCGGGATTAGACCGCTGTGATAGGGCAGGAGTGCGAGGAGCTCGCAGACTGTGGCGGTCTGCGCTGTGGTGTTTTGGCGGACTGGGGTTTTGCGTCCGCCAAGCTCGCATTAGCCCTTTATGGTTTTGGGCTTGGTCACACTTGGTGCCGAGTTCAGTGTGTCCGCCGTATCCGCCGAGTCCGCTGTGACCGGGCGGTCTGTTTTTAGCTGCCTTTGGTCGTGGACTTGTGGCGGATTGAGGTGTGAGTCTTGCGGACTGCCTCGGGTTGGTGCGGACAGCCATTGAAGGGGGTTGCTGTCCTGAAGTGGTTGGAGCTTTGCGGGATGATGCCTTGTCCGCTTAGCTTAGGCGGACTGGAGAGGGTTCGTCAATGGTTGCCTTGCTCCTGGCGGTTTTCCTTGGTGACCGGCTAAGTCCACGCGGACTGAGCGGACGGTCGTTTGTATTCGCGCGGACTGGGGCGGTGTCGCTATCTCTTGGGCGGTGACCACACTCCTCACCTGGCCTATAAATAGGACCCCCCTGGCACATCTACAGTAACCTAAGTAACGTGAGTGAACAGTAAATTGGGTTGAGCGAAGTGCTGCGGTCTGTGTTTGCCAGTCCGCGCGGATTGTTTCAGGCTGACGGTTTGTTGTGTGCAGGTCGCGCGGATAACTTCAAGGAGCCAGGAGTTTGGCTGTGACTTCGGTCAGTGCTTGGAAGTGTGCGGTCTCTGCGGACTCAGCAGGAGGTCGCTCTGCGGCTTGTCAGTTCTGTTTCAACTTTGCCAGCTTCAATAACCTGTCCGCCGGCTTCAGGCGGGTAGGGGTGTTCCTCAGTTCGGGTTCAGCAGGAGGCGAATAACGGTGTGTCCGCGCGGCCTCGCGGCTTCGGCGGACTCCGTGGTATTCGACGGATTGCAGCATAGTTCGGGCGGCTTCGGCGACCTCGGCGACCTCGCGGTCTCGGCGGACTCGGGTGCTGTCCGCCCGGCTTGTTTTTTGGTGCTTCTGTTTTTCAGCTGTTATACTAGCGAAATCATGTCTCGCTATGTATGCCTCGCATTGTAAAGAAGTGAATGAATAATAGACCTGCTTGTGCTTCCATTGTTTGTTGGGATTTACCTTTGTACCTCTAGTCCTTGGTTTCCGCTGGTTCAACGTGCGAACTGGGTAGTTCCGAAGATATTAATTTGGCGTTTGGGCTATCTTGCTGACCACGTTGAGAAAATTTAACATGGTATCAGAGGGAGGTTGCTGAGGTTCAGTTGCGTGAGCGGAAGTCAGCCAGTGTTGTTACTCAGTGATTGAGTGGTGATCAACCTGTGTTGTTGCTCGGAACTGCTGAAAGGTTGCCAACAGGTGTTGCAATGGAAGGGAGCTTAGCAAGAGGTCTGGGCATTGAACTCTTAACGCCGACTAACTTCAAGAAGTGGAAGTCGTGCATGAAGAGTTATCTTCTTGGCGAGGAGCTGTGGGATGTCGTTGGTGGAGACGACGGGCGGAAAGTCACTGCTGTTTTCGGTACTGCTGAGCAGGTGAGGCTCTGAAGAAGAACGAATGCTAAGGCGGAGTTCATTCTGAAGAGAGCCGTGTCTCCGGAGCTGTTTGATCACATCGTTGGGTGTGAGTCGGCTGCTGATATTTGGACAACCATTGATGAGTTGTTCAATAGGAAGAATGTGGCGCGGCTGCAGTTCCTGGAGAATGAGTTGGCCAGGGTAACTCAGGGAGACCTTTCCATCTCTAAATACTTCTTAAAGATGAAGAGCTTGTGTGCTGAGCTGTCGGCACTGGATCCTGATGAGCCTATCTCTGAGGCAAAGATGAAAAGGCACATTATCCGCGGTTTGCGGAAGGAGTATGTGGCCTTTGTCACATCTGTTCAAGGGTGGGCTACTCAGCCGTCGTTGCTGGAGCTGGAGAGTCTGCTTGCCTCGCAGGAGAGCTTAGCAAGGCAGATGGCTGGAGTGAACCTGAATCAGGAAGGCAGCGAAGCTCTCTTCTCAGGCAAGAAGAAAGGATGGGAAGGGAAGAAGAAGAAGAAGGTGCAGGCCGCTGTTGAGAAGGAGACTTCAACTTCATATCCGCCGGAGAGGAGCAATGCTCCTAAGGACTGGAAGAAGAATCTGAAGTGCTACCGGTGTCATCAGCGTGGGCACTTCAAGCGGGACTGCAAGGTCAAACTGCAGCCTGGGCATGCTGCGGGAAAGGAGGAAGCTTGTTCGAGAAGTGAAGAAGCAGAATGGGGCGGAGCTTTCTTGACGGGCACTTGTGTCCGGGCCTTGTCTGCTGAGGACTTCAACGGCGAGTGGATCGTGGACTCCGGGTGTGGTCATCACCTCACCGGAGACAAATCGAAGTTCACCTCCATGCAGGCTTACTCAGGTAATGAAGCTATTATCACTGCTGATAATACTGTTTATGCAGTAGAGAAAGAGGGGTCGTGTCATTGGGTAGTGATCAGGGGCCACTTACGTTAAGGAGTGTGTATCACGTACCGGGCATGAAGAAAAACCTCTTCTCGGTGACCAATGCAGTGGACGCTGGGTATCACGTTCTGTTTGGGCCAACAGACGTGAGGTTCCTTCGCAACGTATCAGCGGTGAAGGCTGATGTTGCTCATGTTGGGAGAAGGGTGAAGAGCTTGTATGTTCTTTCCACCAGTGCTTATGTTGATAGAATGAGTGCCAATGATAGTGCGGCTATCTGACATGAGAGGCTGGGGCATGTTGGCATGGACAAGCTAAAGGCAATGGCGAGTAGAAGTTTGGTGAGGGGGTTGCCGAAGTTGTCCTCCTTTGGTGATGGGCATGTTTGTGCGGGCTGTCAATATGGAAAGGCACATCGCCTTCCATTTGATAAATCACAAACAAGGAGCAAGAAGCCATTGGAGTGCATTCATGGCGACCTGATGGGACCAATGATTACTGCCAGCCTTGGTGGAAGCAAATACATGCTTGTCTTGGTTGATGACTACTCAAGGTATACTTGGGTGTACTTCTTAAAGGAGAAGTCGGAAGCCTTCCGTTTGTTCGTGGAGTTCAAGGAGTTGGTAGAAGGCCGGCTTGGCTTGCGGATTAAGAAGTTTAGAACTGATAACGGGGGGGGGGGGGAGTTTGTCTCTTCCGAGTTTTCTAACTTCTGCAGGAAGCACGGGATCCAACGGGAGCTTACTTGTGCTCACACTCCACAACAAAATGGGGTAGCGGAGCGGAAGATCCGTCATTTGACGGAAACCTGCAAATGCTGGCTGCATGCGAAAGATATCCCAAGGTCTTTTTGGGCGGAGGGAATGTCTTGTGCTGCTTATGTTATCAACCGGATGCCACTCAGCCCTATCAACATGAAGACTCCTATTGAGCTGTTGCTGAAGGAGAAGCCGAGTGTTGAACACCTTAGGGTGTTCGGTTCAACTTGCTACGTGCATGTCCCGGATGCTTCACGGACAAAGCTGGATGCGAAGGCAAGGAAACTTGTCTTTGTTGGCTATGATGAGCGGAAGAAGGGATGGAAGTGCATGGACCCTGTGACGAAGAAGTTCGTGGTGTCAAGAGACGTTGTCTTCGACGAGCTGACGTCATATGGAGGTGGCTCGGTGGAGCTAACCGGAAGTAGCAAGGATGATGAAGCACCGGTGGAGGCTGCTGAAGGCTTGGAAGAGGAGCTTGCTGTTTCACCAGCAGCTCCTGTTGCTTCGAACTCCGAGGCTGAGCCTTCTGGCTCAGGAAGCAGGGGGAGCACTGCTCAATGCTTGCCCCAGGTAGGAGTGGAGCCCGAAGAAGCAACGGAAGCCGTGAGCAAGGAGCCGTGTCTTCGGAGATCGAAGAGGGTGGTTAAGCCACCGGCTCGGTATTGTGATGGGAATGCAGTGAGCTTTGTCTCCTGCTTCTTTGCAGGTCCTCTGGATGAGCGAGAGCCTGCAAACTTCAACGAGGCCACTGGAGTAAAGGAGTGGGATGATGCCATGAAGGAAGAGATTGATGCTCTGAAGAAGAATGAAACCTGGGACCTTGTGCCCAAGGTTGATGGCGTTACTCCGGTTACTTGCAAGTGGGTGTATAAGTTGAAGAAGAAGGCTGATGGGAGCATTGATCGGTTCAAGGCTCGCCTGGTCGCTAGAGGATTCTCACAGCAGTATGGAGAAGACTATGAGGAGACATTCAGTCCAGTTGCGAAGATGACTTCTGTAAGAGTGGTGATCGCCTTGGCTGCTAGCAAGGGATGGAGGTTGTGGCAACTCGATGTGAAGAATGCCTTTCTTTACGGAGAGATTGACAAGGACATCTTCATAGATCAGCCGCTTGGTTTTGTCTCTGAGAAGCATCCGGACTATGTCTGCAAACTCAGGAAGGCTCTCTATGGGTTGAAGCAAGCTCCTCGAGCGTGGTATGGGAAGATTGCAGAGTACTTGCAGTTCTGTGGATACCTGGCTTCCAACTCGGATTCAAGCTTGTTCGTCAAGAAGAAGGGAGAGCTAAGAGTCTTGGTCCTGCTGTATGTGGATGACATGATCATCACATGGAACTCGGAGGAGGAAGTAGCAAGGCTCAGGGCAGAGCTTGCTATACACTTCGAGATGAAGGACTTGGGAGAGTTGCATCACTTTCTTGGTCTTGAAGTGGAGAGGAAGGAGTACGGGGTTCTCATTAGCCAGAAAGGGTATGCTGATCGCATTGTGAAGCGGTTTGGCATGGGCGAAGGGAAGAAGTGCTCTACTCCACTGGAATCTGGGCTGAAGCTTCGACGAGATGAGGGAAGGGTTATTCATGATCCCTTGGTGTTCAGGGCTCTTGTTGGGAGCTTGATTTACCTGACGATTACAAGGCCGGATATCGCTTATGCTGTTGGCCGAGTAAGTCGGTATATGGCTGAACCAAGGCAATCTCATCTAGTGGCGGCGAAGGGAATTCTGAAGTATGTCAAGGCTTCTTCTGACATGGGACTCCTCTATAGAAGAGACGCGGAGGTTGCATTGCTCGGGTACACGGATGCTGACTATGGCAGTGATTTGAATGATCTAAGGTCTACTTCAGGTTATGTGTTCACTTGCGGTTCAGCTAGCATCTCGTGGTGTAGCAAGAAGCAGGACTCGGTGTCGGTTTCAACCACGAAGGCGGAGTATAAGGCTTCGGCCTTGGCTGCTCGGGAAACCGTTTGGTTGACGAGGCTTATAGAGGATGTCCATGAAGAAGTGCAAGGGCCTACTTTACTCCGGGGTGACAATGAGAGTGCTCTCAAACTGGTAAACAATCCAGTGTGTCACGCCAGGACCAAGCATATAGAGATTGATCACCACTTCATCAGGGAGAAGGTGTTGGAGGGGTCTCTGCTTGTCGGGCATGTTCGGAGTGAAGATAATCTTGCTGACATCTTCACGAAGCCACTGTCGAAGGGGCCTTTTGAACGCTTGCGCAGCTTGCTGTGCTTGGTCACCACTTCTCACTTCAAGGGGGAGTGTTGAAATTTGTGAAGTGGAAGTGGGTGACGGGACAGGCCGGGCGGCCTGTGGCGGACAGCTTTGGCGGAATGGGCGGTCTAGGCGGACTGAGGTTTGCGGCCTGGTGGAAAGTCTGGTGGAAGCCGGCTGTGTTCTGAGCGGGTTGTTGCATGGAGTCCGCGGTTTGGTGCGGCCTGGTATCTGCGGATGGAGAGGCTTTGCAGACTGGTGCTTTGCTCAGTGGCAGCGGGTGCAAGCTTGTGCTGAAAGGCGGGTTGGCTCTTGTCCGCGGGAAGCTTGCGGACTGATGTGTCCTCGGTATTGGCTGTTGCGGACTGAGCTTAGAGCTTGACTGAGGCCTTGTCGAGCTCTGGTGGAACAGCAGGCGAGTTGCTGTGGAGATCGTTGTGGCGGCCTGGTGTTGGAGTCCGGGATTAGACCGCTGTGATAGGGCAGGAGTGCGAGGAGCTCGCGGACTGTGGCGGTCTGCGCTGTGGTGTTTTGACGGACTGGGGTTTTGCGTCCGCCAAGCTCGCATTAGCCTTTTATGGTTTTGGGCTTGGTCACACTTGGTGCCGAGTTCAATGTGTCCGCCGTATCCGCCGAGTCCGCTGTGACCGGGCGGTCTGTTTTTAGCTGCCTTTGGTCGTGGACTTGTGGCGGATTGAGGTGTGAGTCTTGCGGACTGCCTCGGGTTGGTGCGGACAGCCATTGAAGGGGGTTGCTGTCCTGAAGCGGTTGGAGCTTTGCGGGCTGATGCCTTGTCCGCTTAGCTTAGGCGGACTGGAGAGGGTTCGTCAATGGTTGCCTTGCTCCTGGCGGTTTTCCTTGGTGACCGGCTAAGTCCACGCGGACTGAGCGGACGGTCGTTTGTATTCGCGCGGACTGGGGCGGTGTCGCTATCTCTTGGGCGGTGACCACACTCCTCACCTGGACTATAAATAGGATCCCCCTGGCACATCTACAGTAACCTAAGTAACGTGAGTGAACAGTAAATTGGGTTGAGCGAAGTGCTGCGGTCTGTGTTTGCCAGTCCGCGCGGATTGTTTCAGGCTGACGGTTTGTTGTGTGCAGGTCGCGCGGATAACTTCAAGGAGCCAGGAGTTTGGCTGTGACTTCGGTCAGTGCTTGGAAGTCTGCGGTCTCTGCGGACTCAGCAGGAGGTCGCTCTGCGACTTGTCAGTTCTGTTTCAACTTTGTCAGCTTTAATAACCTGTCCGCCGGCTTCAGGCGGGTAGGGGTGTTCCTCAGTTCGGGTTCAGCAGGAGGCGAATAATGGTGTGTCCGCGCGGCCTCGCGGCTTCGGCGGACTCCGTGGTATTCGGCGGATTGTAGCATAGTTCGGGCGGCTTCAGCGACCTCGGCGACCTCGCGGTCTCGGCGGACTCGGGTGCTGTCCGCCCGGCTTGTTTTTTGGTGCTTCTGTTTTTCAGCTGTTATACTAGCGAAATCATGTCTCGCTATGTATGCCTCGCATTGTAAAGAAGTGAATGAATAATAGACCTGCTTGTGCTTCCATTATTTGTTGGGATTTACCTTTGTACCTCTAGTCCTTGGTTTCCGCTGGTTCAACGTGCGAACTGGGTAGTTCCGAAGATATTAATTTGGCATTTGGGCTATCTTGCTGACCACGTTGAGAAAATTTAACAAGGTTGACCCAAGTCAACTCAAGCCCCTAATCTGGTCAAAGTACCCTTACCAAGGGTATGTGACCTCCAAAGTGCAAGGTAACCCTACATAACCCTTCCTAGACCTTAGGGGAGGCCAATGAGTCACCAAGGACCCATTGGGGTCAACCCAAATGGTCATGTTGACCCAAGTCAACTTTAGCCCTAAAATGGTCAAAGTGCACTTACCAAGGGACATGTGACCCCCAAGATGCCCAACCAACCCTATTCAAGTCTTTCTAGACCTTAAGGGAGTCCAATGGGTCACCAAGGACCCAATGGGGTCAACCCAGATTATCAAATTGACCCAGGTCAACCCTAACTTAAGCCAAGTCAAACCTAGCCCAAAAGGACTAACCCAAGCCCAAGCCACTTCTTCCTTAGGCTAACCTCACTTTCATGATCATCATGACTAAGTGGGCTGCACATAGCCTATGGGGTTGACCAGTCAACAAGGGTGACTAGGAGAGAGAAGGGAGCTTCCCTCCATGTTAATGGTGGAAAGAGAAGATGGGGGAGAGGAAGGGGAGAGTGGAGCCGGCCAAAGGGAGACTAGCAGCCACCTTTAATGGCTGCAATCAACTCCTCTAGGGAAGAGGAGTTGATTCCAGACGTTTCCCGACCACCAAGGGGTGGATTCAGCCCCCCTCCACTCAACCCGAGCCACACCATAAATGGTGTTGATGGGCATTGAAGAACCAGCCGCCCCCCTCCCCAATTGCCCATTTAAACATCATCAGTGGGCAGAGGGGAACATTTTTGAGCTTTTACCTGGAGGAGACAGGCCTTCTCACTGTGCTGTTGCAGAAGACAAGCGCCGCCGCCGTCAACTATGGCATCCCGCCGCTCCACCCGCATTCAGGCCTCCAGGAAGGTCCTCCCCCTCTCCTTAACTCACGGGTAGATCATAGGTCTCCTTAGGTTCAAGTTTCGGGCTCAATTGAGCCCGATCAAAACCAAGATTTTCATGGTTTTCGGCAAAAATTTATCCTGCTAGAACCGCCGGAAAACACCTCTCCGGCGGCTGAGCCGCCGCCTGGCGATAACCACCACCTCAACGGAGGTGGTGGTGGCGGTGGCCGGCCGGGGAAGGGGCTGGATCGCCGACGGCAGAGCTTGGAAGCGGCTCCAGGCGGGATGGATCCTGGCCGTTGGCTCAAGGAGGAAGATGAAGGGATCCCGTCCCTTTTGCTTCAAGATCCGTGCGACTATATGATTAAACTATAGGATATTAAATGTGGATAATTTGATTTATGTCACAATTTTGGTATTATTTGGATTTAATTTTTAAAAATACCTAGGCTCACCTGGTGGGAAAACCTCCAACATGAAAGTTGTAGTCATTTGTGTCTACTTTAGTTTAAAATTTGTTTGAACCCATTTGGGTGCATGGTCTGACCAGGGCACCCATTTTGGTGGGACATGTACTTAGGGCTAGGCAGTCATTAGACTGAGTGCCCACACCCCATCCCTGGCCCAAATCACTTGAAATTTTGGCAGGGAGTCTAACCTAGCTATACCTAGGGCTTGCCAAAAACTCAGAATTTTTGGAGATACTTTGCCTATAGATTTTGCTTTTATTTAATAATGCTAGGGTAAATTAATTAAGTGGTCAAATGACCTCCAAACCCTCCCAAATTTTGGAGAGTGGTCCCTGACATCAAGACCTAGTTCTATACAAACTTTCATCTCATTTGAATATGTTTTGGTTAGGGAATCACCAAACCCTAGTTTGGCCTTAAGAGGGTATTTTTGATTACAAGTGCTCTATGGACATAGGGTGGTCCCCTCCCCTCAACAGAGGCTGAGGATTTGGACACTGACTTGGCATGGACAATGTCACCCTCTTGAGGAAGATGGGATGTTTTAGACTTGATTCACCCTAGGGTTCAACCTCAAACCCTAAGAAAGGACTTTTGAGGGTTGTGAAAGACATGGGGGCAAATGCCCTTGTATGGCCTTGGAAACTCAGTAGAATTGAGGGCAAGGTAACCTAAGTTCTCTGGTAGGAACTTTAGAAGAGTTGGAGCAAGGTAGACACCTCAAAACCCTAACCCTAGTTTTAGGGTAGGAGCACAAATTTGAAGATTCAGCCCCTAAACCTTCCCCAAATGTTATGAAACTTGGGTAGGGTAGGTTTTAGGCCATCTAGAACCTCTGGTAATTTCTGTAGAATTTTATGGATTATATTTCTGGTACTTCATTTGTTAAATGCCAAAATGCCCAAAATGGTGTTTTAATTAATTTGATTATTATGTGAATCAAAATCTGATGAAACTTGGTCAGAAGATAATCTAGGGCTGGGTGAACCTCTCTGAATTTTATTACAATTCTTAATTGATTATATTTGGTACTTCCTTCATTAATTTCAGAAAGGGGTTTTGGTAGAATAAAATTAGTTATTGATGATATATCTGTTGAAAAATCATGAGGCTTAGGTTTTGATGTTTTCAAGCCAAAAAGTACTTGTAGAAAATTTATTTATAATTTTTAGAGGTCTGTTTGCAGAACTTCCTTTACAAAGCCATATTTTTGAGAATTGAATAATTAATTAATTCAGGGAATACTTCTTTCAAAAAAATTATGAAACTTTACTTGGAGGTTTTATGTGCCCTTATAATCATCCTGGAATTTTCTCTGAATTTTTGGAAGTATTTATGTTGTACATCCCCTTTAAATGATTTATTAGGGAATATGTTTGAAATAAAATTTAAGGACCTAAATCTTGCTGAAAAATTTGGAGATTCTGGATTTTTAGATGATTATTCATTTTGCATTTATCATAATTTTTGTGGAATTTTATCTTACATAAATCTTGTACTTCATGTTCAACCTTGAAACTTTTGGCTTTTATAATAAATAAATAAATTAGCGGTTAAATTATGAAAATTAGGAAATTATGGATTCAGGCTACATATGCCAATATAGTCCTCTAATAATTATTATACGAGTACGGGATGATCATTTGGCATACTTCCCTTTTTACGGGTCATTTAGCTTAAGTGGTCTGCATTTAGTAAAACTGCAGGAAATCATTCGGGTTATGAATTAGAGCACATGTGTTGGGATTTGTTGTTTACTGGAAAGGATAAATAGAATTAGGTGCATCATTGGAAGATGAAGTGAGTAGGGTGTTGTTTTGTCTCGGGTTTAGAGGCGCTCGGTCCGACGAAAGATCGTCCTCCCCGAGGTGAGTGAAGTCAAATCACCTTAGGATTAGCCTATCGTAACATGAGAAAGTAATGGGTAAGGGGATCAACCAATAACAAGAATAAGTACATTGCGAAAGGGAACGCTGGGCGTAATCCCAACATAGTTTCTAGTGCCCCTTGAGAGCCCTTCACAGGGAATACCGGGGGCAGTCCTGGGTTAACGTAAACTGTTTTAACAAACTGAAAAGAGTAACTTAGTAATTAGGGTTGCACCTCTCACAAACACTGATAGCACCGGTAGATAGCTGGGAGCTTCGGCTCGGATGGTTAAAAGACGGACTTTGGGTCCGGGGAGCTTCGGCTCGATTGTTGAGACGGACGATTTGGTCCGGGGAGCTTCGGCTCGGTTTTTGATTACGCTAAATTTGCATGTGCATAAAAGAAAGGAAAAAAGGTGGTGGGTCTTCGGTATTGGAGGGTCGATGCACCGACGCCAATACGTTGACTCGGCAAGTGTGGTTAGCACTTCGCCAACAGAAGTCCGGTGCGCCAGCCGGCAAGAGTACGCAGGAGTCCGCTTCGTGCACCAAGCGTTGAGGCGTACGATAGGTCTGACCGGTAGTGATTTACTGGTTTAGAGTTGGGCGAAGCCCAACCCACCGCTTCCATCTGCCACTACGGAGGTATCCTGGGAGGTTACGACTCCATAAAGGGGAACTAAAGGTCTGTGTGCACAGAGTCGGGTGTGTGTGTTGCACTTGCATGTTCCATCATACCCACTTGCATGTCATATCATAATCGATTCATTTAACCCCTGACACCTAATGTATAAGTGGAATGGGACGCTTATACATTAGGACCTGCTAAACGACCCTTGGTCTATAAGCTTGTGTGAGCAAGTTTATAAATTAAGATCAATTTCGATATATATTTATATATTGCTGTGTGATAACCGACACCCCAACGTATAAATTGGCATGCGACTCTTTATATGATGGGAGTCTTGCAGAAGACCCCTTGGCTTATGTGTTCTCACATAAGTGAAGGTTACTTTTTATATTTCATTTTATTGTCAATATTTATTATAGAATTGCTTGTATAGGTCCGCTGCCACCTGTTTTTGATTATTCTCCACATTCAAGTCCCCCCCTTTCTTCCTCTCCACTCGGTGCTTAGGTGCCATGGGGGAAGGGGCGGGGGATGATAGGACTTAGTCTTTTAGACTAACGGTTTTCGAAACGCATCATTTAGGGGATCGTGGAGCCCAGCATGGAGGAACAGCCCCAGAGACCGGTGCGCTTGGAGGTGGGGCAGTCTAGCTCCGGAGTTCATACAGCCGGGACTATGAGTCTCGACCTTGAGTAGTTTTTCTGCTTTTGCTTCCGCATGAGTGATTTTGTAGTGAGGATATGATGTACCGGGCATAAGCCTGTATTTTAGCGCTCTGATGTATTATTCTGTGGACACTCCCTTCGTGGAGATCTATTACTATGATAGGTGATTTTCTGTGGACTGTTAGTTTCCATTACTTCATTATGCTACTTTTCTGTGATCGAATTGGCCGGCAGAATCGGCGCTTTGTGGTGATGACCCTTCAGGGCGTGAAGGAGTCACCGCAAAACGGCGGTTCTGGGCCTAAGACCCCGATGTTGAAATAAAAAAAAAGGGGGGGGGGGGGGTCTTACAAGTGGTATCAAAGCAGACCTCGATCGAAAAGTAGCAGTCCACAACCCTGGGTCACCCCCGCGCGAGTTTAGTTTGGGGACAAACTAAGCAGCGGAAGCAGTGGTGTGCCCATATGGGGGATCACATGTAAATTGTCCACTTCTTATTAGGTATTGAGTCAATTACCTACTAATGTAGTTCGTTTTGCAGCCCCAGCTCAGCCCACCCACAAGGTGGAGCTCAGCAGACTCCAGACATTGCACCACCTCCCATGGTCCCCACACCTTTCCTTCAGTCAGACATGGGGCAAACTCTTACAGCTATCCTTGAGGCCTTCCGGGCTCAGCAGGCTCCGGCCCAGCAGCCAAACCCAGGGGCCAACTGGATGATCACCTTCCGAGGACTCTCTCCCCCGTCCTACTTGGGGACAGAGTCGGCAGTGCGGACAGAGGAGTGGCTGGATGTTATGTACGAGAGGTTGACTGGGATACGGTGCCCCTGGGAGGAGAGGGTGGCTTTGGTGGTATCTTGCTTGGAGTCCCATGCCAAGAGGTGGTGGAAGACGCTGTTGGACACGACGTTTGCCGATAGGGAGATTGCAGAAATTACTTGGGAGGAATTCAGGGCCACGTTGCTGGAGCACTTTGTTCCGCAGTCGGCCAGGGACGAATTGGAGGAGCGGTTCTTACAGCTGAGGCAGGGCACCAGGACGGTGGTGGAGTACCATCGAGAGTTCGACCATTTGGCTCGATATGCAGGTTCTTACCAGCTGGACAAAGCAGGATACGTCAAGAGATTCTATAAGGGCCTGAAAGAGGAGTTGAGGGAGGCCTTGTTGTTTGTATCTGACGGGCCTATCTCCCGGATTTTGGAGATGGCAAAGAGGATTGAGGCTGATTGGCACACCACTCGGGGCCGGAAGCGGCAAGCGGAGGATCAGGGCCGGAGGGCCAGAAATGATCAGCGGCGAGGCACCATACCAGATGGGAGAAGGACAGAGGAGCAGCCTCGTCAGGAGGTGAGGCAGGAGCCGAGAGAGCAGGTGGTTTTGGCCCCTCAACCTCTTCGGATACAGGAGATGCCGAGACCCGGGGGTATGGCGTATCCCCCGCCGGAGTGCTTCCATTGTCATCAGGTGGGACACCTCCGGAGAAACTGCCCCATGAGGGGGGCACCACCTCCAGCACCACAGGGTGGCCCACCTGCCCAGCTTTTCGGAGGCCGAGGACGCGGCCGAGGACGTGGTTACCAGGGAGGAGAGCGAAGACAGGAAAGGGAGCAGGCATATGCCTTGGATCTGGCACAACCTCGAAATCCAGAGCGGGTCATCACAGGTAAGTCAAGATGTTTAAATTGTTTAAATTAAATTTCCGTTCTCATTTGCCTAACAAGTTGAACTGCCCTAGGTAGAATAAATAGGAAAGAAAACGCGTTATAAAATACTAAAACCTTTAATCATCTCAGGTATAGTCTTCATCAGCGGCAAGCCCGCCTATACTCTGTTCGACACGGGTGCCTCGCACTCGTTTGTGTCGGAGGCCTTTCTGGAAGGGCTGGAAGGAGTGGAACGGTTCACAGGCCAGATGAGGAGGGTGCGTCTACCCGACGGATCGGAGATACTCACCTCTGCCCACTGCTGCATGGAGGCGGAGATTGGTGGAAAGTCGTTCGAAGTTCCGGCAACGGTCCTGAGGATGCCAGTCTTCGAGCTGATCCTGAGCATGACTTGATTACAGTGGAATCATGGCCAGATTGATTGTCAAGCGAAGAAGATCACCGTGAGGCACGGGGACTCTACCATCATCATCGAAGGTATAAGACCTGCCTCACGTATACCCTTATCTTCAGTACCGGCCGTTAAGGCCTATTTACAGGGGGAGGAGGTCTATGAGGTGCTGTTTGAGATGGCGGAGGCCACGAGTTCTATATCGAATATCCCGGTGGTGCGGGAGTTTGAGGACGTCTTTCCAGAGAAATTACCCGGATTACCCCCGCGCAGGGAGCAGGACTTCCAAATACAGCTTGTGCCGGGGGCCAAGCCAGCGTCCAAGGCACCTTACCGGATGGCCCCAAGGGAGTTGACAGAGTTTCGGAGCCAGCTTCAGGAGTTAGTGGAAGCCGGATTTGTCCGGCCAAGCTCTTCACCATGGGGAGCCCCGGTATTGTTCGTCAAAAAGAAAGACGGGACTCTCAGATTGTGCATCGACTACCGAGCACTAAATCGGCTGACGGTCCGGAACACCTATCCACTGCCAAGGATAGACGAGCTGTTCGACCAGCTGCAGGGAGCGCAGTTCTTTTCGAAATTAGATTTGAGGTCGGGATACTACCAGTTTCGGATTCGAGAGGAGGACATTCAGAAGACTGCTTTTAGTAGCAGATATGAATTATTTGAGTTTACGGTGATGCCCTTCGGGCTCACCAATGCACCCTCGGCGTTCATGACTCCCATGAACCAGGTTTTCAAGGAGTACCTAGACGTGTTTGTCATTGTGTTTATCGATGACATCCTCATCTACTCGAGGACGGAGGAGGAGCACACTCGCCATCTGGCACTGACCCTACAGAGACTGCGGGAGAATCATTTATATGCGAAGTTTAGTAAATGTCAGTTCTGGCTGAAGGAGGTGGGCTTCTTAGGCCATATTATCAGTGGAGCCGGGTTGGCAGTGGATCCGGCAAAGATACAAGCTATTCGGGATTGGCCGCAGCTAAAGACAGCCACCAACGTGCGAAGTTTTCTAGGACTTGCCGGTTACTACCGGAAGTTCGTGGAGGGATTCCCTCGAATCGCCCTCCCGCTCACATCCTTGACGAAGAAGGAGTTACCTTTCGTGTGGACCCCGCAGTGCCAGGCAGCTTTCCAGGAGCTGAAGGATCGGCTAACCTCGGCTCCCATTCTTACTCTCCCCTCGGGGAGGGAAGGATTTCAGGTCTACACTGATGCTTCCTACCAGGGTATGGGAGCTGTACTGATGCAGAAGGGCCATGTGATTGCATATGCATCTCGCCAGTTGAAGAAGCACGAACAGAACTATCCGGTGCACGACCTTGAGATGGGGGCGGTCGTTTTTGCTTTGAAGGTCTGGCGCCATTATCTTTATGGAGTCCACTGCGATATCTATTCCGACCACAAGAACCTGAAATACGTGGACACGCAGAAGGAACTGAACATCATGCAAAGGCGCTGGGTGGAGTTCTTAGCAGATTATCAGTATGAAATGCACTACCATCCAGGGAAGGCAAACGTGGTGGCGGACGCATTGAGTCGGAAAGCTGCCACTTCCGAGGTCGGGCCCCAGGTTATGTCTATGGAGCTGGTGAGGAGATTGGAGGATATGCACATCACATTGGTGTCATCCGAGGACCACGAGCTTTACATGTAGTATTTAGCTGCGGTGAGTGTTACAGACGATATCCGGGACCGAGTCAGAGAGGGACAAAGGCGAGATGTCAAATTGGAGCCGATATTCTGGGCCTTGGAGAACGGTGCAGCAGGAGATTACACGTTGAGGGATGGTGTGGTATGCTTTAGAGGTCGGACTTATATACCGGAAGGAGGCCAGGTCCGGAAGATATTATGGCGGAGTCCCACCACAGCAGATACTCGGTGCACCCGGGCATCACGAAGATGACTGCGGATTTGAAGAAGACTATGTACTGGCCTGACATGAAGAAGGATATCACTCGGTTCGTGACCCACTGCGAAGCTTGCCAGCTAGTGAAGGCAGAGTGCAAAAACCCCGCGGGTTTGTTGCAACCACTCCCGGTACCAGAGTGGAAGTTCGAAGACATCGCGATGGACTTTATTCACGGACTTCCCCGATCACGAATAGGAAATGACTCCATTTGGGTCATCGTCGATCGGTTGACAAAAGTGGCCAGGTTCATTCCGATCAGGAAGGACGACACTGTGGGAGTATTAGTACGGAGATTTGTGGAGCAGTTCGTTCGATATCACGGGGTGCCCAAAACGATCGTGTCGGATCGGGATGGCCGGTTCACTTCCAGGGAGTGGAGATCCGTGCAAGCTTACTTAGGCACGCGATTGACCTTCAGCACCGCATTCCATCCCCAGACGGACGGACAGACAGAACGCACCAACCGGACGCTGGAAGATCTTTTGAGGCTATGCATTTTGGACCGCGGGGAACCGTGGGAGAAACTCTAACCCCTGGTCGAGTTCTCCTATAACAACAGCTACCAGTCCAGCATCAGGATGGCGCCTTACGAAGCCTTGTATGGAAGGAAATGCCGGACCCCGCTTTCTTGGGTTCAGGACGAAGATCCGAAGGTGTTGGGATCAGAGTTTGTTGAAGACACCGAGGCTCAGGTGAAGCTGATCAGAGACAGGATGCTACAGGCGCAGAGTAGACAGGCTAAGTACTATGACACCCGGCATCGGCAGGTGGAGTTCCAGGTGGGGGACCGAGTGTTTTTGAAGATCCGGCCCATGCATGGAGTCTCACGGGTGCGTGGTCGGAGAAAGAAGCTCAGCCCTAGGTACATGGGCCCTTACATGATCCAGGAGCGGATCGGGCCCCGAGCCTACAGGCTGGAGTTGCCACCAGAGCTGGCAGCTCTGCACGACGTCTTCCACATTTCCTCGCTGAGAAGGGCTCTGCTACGCCCGAAGAAGCAGATTTTGACCACTGAAGGGCCGGTAGCCTCAGACCGGTCAGTTCGTTTGGAGCCGGTTAGGATCGACGACCGAGGAGTACGGGTCTTGCGTCGCAAGAAGGTCCCATTAGTCAAGGTCCTGTGGAGGAACCACGGCCAGGAGGAGCATACCTGGGAGCCGCAGGACTTGATGCGACAAAGATACCCAGAGCTGTTCAGTCAGGTATACCTCACAAACCCCTCAAGATGTTAATTTATTTTCCTGCTTTAAACTAGTAGGGCTGCTCCAGGAAGAGTAGAGGCTAAACTTTTGTTTATTGGGGGCTTATCTTTTGTTTATTGGGATCTTGGTTTGCCAATTGGGCAAAATGGTCATAGATATAGCTTTCCCTCAAAACTTAATTTAGCAAACATGGCGTCGTGATGGGATGTTACAAGTTTCCTTTCAACAGTAGAAATTCCCGCAGGCTTAACCTTGATTTCGGGGATGAAATCTTTGTTTTGTTTATTGAGATTTGTAACATTCCATTTCCAACTAAACCCCTAGGAGTGGTTTTGTCCATGACTAGATCATAACAAACCCTAGGAAGCCAGAAATGGGGCAAAAGATAAGAGGCTTGAAGTTGGAAATCATCATGGTCTGCATATAGTAGAATTCTGAACAATGGTTTAGGATGACCATGAGCTACACCTTGACCCCAAGACCCTACCACAACCCCCCCTAATACCTTGGGAGGCCCATTAGAGCCATAAGGACCCATTGGGGTCAATCAAAGAGGCTCAGTTGACCAAGATCAACCCTAACCCAAAATGGGTCAAACTGGCCTACTTAGGGTCAATTGACCTACTCCTAGCCTAGAGGACCCCACATATGCCCCCCCTAACTCTAAAGTGAAGTCAAGGGGTCTCTAAGGACACATTGGGGTCAGCTCTAGGGGCCAGGTTGACCCAAGTCAACTCAAGCCCCTAATCTGGTCAAAGTACCCTTACCAAGGGTATGTGACCTCCAAAGTGCAAGGTAACCCTACATAACCCTTCCTAGACCTTAGGGGATGCCAATTGGTCACCAAGGACCCATTGGGGTCAACCCAAATGGTCATGTTGACCCAAGTCAACTCTAGCCCTAAAATGGTCAAAGTGCCCTTACCAAGGGACATGTGACCCCCAAGATGCCCAACCAACCCTATTCAAGTCTTTCTAGACCTTAAGGGAGTCCAATGGGTCATCAAGGACCCAATGAGGTCAACCCAGATGATCAAATTGACCCAGGTCAACCCTAACTTAAGCCAAGTCAAACCTAGCCCAAAAGGACTAACCCAAGCCCAAGCCACTTCTTCCTTAGGCTAACCTCACTTTCATGATCATCATGACTAAGTGGGCTGCACATAGCCTATGGGGTTGACCAGTCAACAAGGGTGACTAGGAGAGAGAAGGGAGCTTCCCTCCATGTTAATGGTGGAGAGAGAAGATGGGGGAGAGGAAGGGGAGAGTGGAGCCGGCCAAAGGGAGACTAGCAGCCACCTTTAATGGCTGCAATCAACTCCTCTAGGGAAGAGGAGTTGATTCCAGACGTTTCCCGGCCACCAAGGGGTGGATTCAGCCCCCCTCCACTCAACCCGAGCCACACCATAAATGGTGTTGATGGGCATTGAAGAACCAGCCGCCCCCTCCCCAATTTCCATTTAAACATCATCAGTGGGCAGAGGGGAACATTTTCGAGCTTTTACCTGGAGGAGACAGGCCTTCTCACTGTGCTGTTGCAGAAGCCGAGCGTCGCCGCCGTCAACTATGGCATCCCGCCGCTCCACCCGCATTCAGGCCGCCAGGAAGGTCCTCCCCCTCTCCTTAACTCACGGGTAGATCATAGGTCTCCTTAGGTTCAAGTTTCGGGCTCAATTGAGCCCGATCAAAACCAAGATTTTCATGGTTTTCGGCAAAAATTTATCCTGCTAGAACCGCCGGAAAACACCTCTCCGGCGGCTGAGCCGCCGCCTGGCGATAGCCACCACCTCAACGGAGGTGGTGGTGGCGGTGGCCGGCCGGGGAAGGGGCTGGATTGCCGGCGGCAGAGCTTGGAAGCGGCTCCAGGCGGGATGGATCCTGGCCGTTGGCTCAAGGAGGAAGATGAAGGGATCCCGTCCCTTTTGCTTCAAGATCCGTGCGACTATATGATTAAACTATAGGATATTAAATGTGGATAATTTGATTTATGTCACAGTTTTGGTATTATTTGGATTTAATTTTTAAAAATACCTAGGCTCACCTGGTGGGAAAACCTCCAACATGAAAGTTGTAGTCCTTTGTGTCTACTTTAGTTTAAAATTTGTTTGAACCGATTTGGGTGCATGGTCTGACCAAGGCACCCAGTTTGGTGGGACATGTACTTAGGGCTAGACAGTCATTAGACTGAGTGCCCACACCCCATCCCTGGCCCAAATCACTTGAAATTTTGGCAGGGAGTCTAACCTAGCTATACCTAGGGCCTGCCAAAAACTCAGAATTTTTGGAGATACTTTGCCTATAGTTTTTGCTTTTATTTAATAATGCTAGGGTAAATTAATTAAGTGGTCAAATGACCTCCAAACCCTCCCAAATTTTGGAGAGTGGTCCCTGGCATCAAGACCTAGTTCTATACAAACTTTCATCTCATTTGGATATGTTTTGGTTAGGGAATCACCAAACCCTAGTTTGGCCTTAAGAGGGTATTTTTGATTACAAGTGCTCTATGGACATAGGGTGGTCCCCTCCCCTCAACAGAGGCTGAGGATTTGGACACTGACTTGGCATGGACAATGTCACCCTCTTGAGGAAGATGAGATGTTTTAGACTTGATTCACCCTAGGGTTCAACCTCAAACCCTAAGGAATGAGTTTTGAGGGTTGTGAAAGACATGGGGGCAAATGCCCTTGTATGGCCTTGGAATCTCAGTAGAATTGAGGGAAAAGATAACCTAAGTTCTCTGGTAGGAACTTTAGAAGAGTTGGAGCAAGGTAGACACCTCAAAACCCTAACCTTAGTTTTAGGGTAGGAGCACAAATTTGAAGATTCAGCCCCTAAACCTTCCCCAAATGTTATGAAACTTGGGTAGGGTAGGTTTTAGGCCATCTAGAACCTTTGGTAATTTCTGTAGAATTTTATGGATTATATTTCTGGTACTTCATTTGTTAAATGCCAAAAGGCCCAAAATGGTGTTTTAATTAATTTGATTATTATGTGAATCAAAATCTGATGAAACTTGGTCAGAAGATAATCTAGGGATGGGTGAACCTCTCTGAAATTTTATTACAATTCTTAATTGATTATATTTGGTACTTCCTTCATTAATTTCAGAAAGGGGTTTTGGTAGAATAAAATTAGTTATTGATGATATATCTGTTGAAAAATCATGAGGCTTAGGTTTTGATGTTTTCAGGCCAAAAAGTACTTGTAGAAAATTTATTTATAATTTTTAAAGGTCTGTTTGCAGAACTTCCTTTACAAGGTCATATTTTTGAGAATTGAATAATTAATTAATTCAGGGAATACTTCTTTCAAAAAAATTATGAAACTTTACTTGGAGATTTTATGTGCCCTTATAATCATCCTGGAATTTTTTCTGAATTTTGGAAGTATTTATGTTGTACATCCCCTTTAAATGATTTATTAGGGAATATGTTTGAAATAAAATTTAAGAACTTAAATCTTGCTGAAAAATTTGGAGATTCTGGATTTTTAGATGATTATTCATTTTGCATTTATCATAATTTTTGTGGAATTTTATCTTGCATAAATCTTGTAGTTCATGTTCAACCTTGGAACTTTTGGATTTTATAATAAATAAATAAATTAGCGGTTAAATTATGAAAATTAGGAAATTATGGATTCAGACTACATATGCCAATATAGTCCTCTAATAATTATTATACGAGTACTGGATGATCATTTGACATACTTCCCTTTTTACGGGTCATTTAGCTTAAGTGGTCTGCATTTAGTAAAACTGCAGGAAATCATTCGGGTTATGAATTAGAGCACATGTGTTGGGATTTGTTGGTTTGCTGGAAAGGATAAATAGAATTAGCCGCATCATTGGAAGATGAAGTGAGTAGGGTGTTGTTTTGTCTAGGGTTTAGAGGCGCTCAGGTCCGACGAAAGATCGTCCTCCCCGAGGTGAGTGGAGTCAAATCACCTTAGGATTAGCCTATCGTAACATGAGAAAGTAATGGGTAAGGGGATCAACCAATAACAAGAATAAGTACATTGCGAAAGGGAACGCTGGGCGTAATCCCAACATAGTTCCTAGTGCCCCTTGAGAGCCCTTCACAGGGAATACCGGGGGCAGTCCTGGGTTAACGTAAACTGTTTTAACAAGCTGAAAAGAGTAACTTAGTAATTAGGGTTGCACCTCTCACAAACACTGATAGCACCGGTAGATAGCTGGGAGCTTCGGCTCGGATGGTTAAAAGACGGACTTTGGGTCCGGGGAGCTTCGGCTCGATTGTTGAGACGGACGATTTGGTCCGGGGAGCTTCGGCTCGGTTTTTGATTACGCTAAATTTGCATGTGCATAAAAGAAAGGAAAAAAGGTGGTGGGTCTTCGGTATTGGAGGGTCGATGCACCGACGCCAATACGTTGACTCGGCAAGTGTGGTTAGCACTTCGCCAACAGAAGTCCGGTGCGCCAGCCGGCAAGAGTACGCAGGAGTCCGCTTCGTGCACCAAGCGTTGAGGCGTACGATAGGTCTGACCGGTAGTGCTTTACTGGTTTAGAGGTGGGCGAAGCCCAACCCACCGCTTCCATCTGCCACTACGGAGGTATCCTGGGAGGTTACGACTCCATAAAGGAGGAACTAAAGGTCTGTGTGCACAGAGTCGGGTGTGTGTGTTGCACTTGCATGTTCCATCATACCCACTTGCATGTCATAGCATAATCGATTCATTTAACCCCTGACACCTAATGTATAAGTGGAATGGGACGCTTATACATTAGGACCTGCTAAACGACCCCTTGGTCTATAAGCTTGTGTGAGCAAGTTTATAAATTAAGATCAATTTCGATATATATTTATATATTGCTGTGTGATAACCGACACCCCAACGTATAAATTGGTATGAGACTCTTTATACGATGGGAGCCTTGCAGAAGACCCCTTGGCTTATGTGTTCTCACATAAGTGAAGGTTACTTTTTATATTTCATTTTATTGTCAATATTTATTATAGAATTGCTTGTATAGGTCCGCTGCCACCTGTTTTTGATTATTCTCCACATTCAAGTCCTCCCCTTTCTTCCTCTCCGCTCGGTGCTTAGGAGCCATGAGGGAAGGGGCGGGGGATGATAGGACTTAGTCTTTTAGACTAACGGTTTTCGAAACGCATCATTTAGGGGATCGTGGAGCCCAGCATGGAGGAACAGCCCCAGAGACCGGTGCGCTTGGAGGTGGGGCAGTCTAGCTCCGGAGTTCATACAGCCGGGACTGTGAGTCTCGACCTTGAGTAGTTTTTCTGCTTTTGCTTCCGAACATGAGTGATTTTGTAGTGAGGATATGATGTACCGGGCATAAGCCCGTATTTTAGCGCTCTGATGTATTATTCTGTGAACACTCCCTTCGTGGAGATCTATTACTATGATAGGTGATTTTCTGTGGACTGTTAGTTTCCATTACTTCATTATGCTACTTTTCTGTGATCGAATTGACCGGCAGAATCGGCGCTTTGTGGTGATGACCCTTCAGGGCGTGAAGGAGTCACCGCAAAACGGCGGTTCTGGGCCTAAGACCCCGATGTTGAAATAAAAAAAAGGGGGGGGGGGTCTTACAAGTGGTATCAAAGCAGACCTCGATCGAAAAGTAGCAGTCCACAACCCTGGGTCACCCCCGCGCGAGTTTAGTTTGGGGACAAACTAAGCAGCGGAAGCAGTGGTGTGCCCATATGGGGGATCACATGTAAATTGTCCACTTCTTATTAGGTATTGAGTCAATTACCTACTAATGTAGTTCGTTTTGCAGCCCCAGCTCAGCCCACCCCACAAGGTGGAGCTCAGCAGACTCCAGACATTGCACCACCTCCCATGGTCCCCACACCTTTCCTTCAGTCAGACATGGGGCAAACTCTTACAGCTATCCTTGAGGCCTTCCGGGCTCAGCAGGCTCCGGCCCAGCAGCCAAACCCAGGGGCCAACTGGATGATCACCTTCCGAGGACTCTCTCCCCCGTCCTACTTGGGGACAGAGTCGGCAGTGCAGACAGAGGAGTGGCTGGATGTTATGTACGAGAGGTTGACTGGGATACGGTGCCCCTGGGAGGAGAGGGTGACTTTGGTGGTATCTTGCTTGGAGTCCCATGCCAAGAGGTGGTGGAAGACGCTGTTGGACACGACGTTTGCCGATAGGGAGATTGCAGAAATTACTTGGGAGGAATTCAGGGCCACGTTGCTGGAGCACTTTGTTCCGCAGTCGGCCAGGGACGAATTGGAGGAGCGGTTCTTACAGCTGAGGCAGGGCACCAGGACGGTGGTGGAGTACCATCGAGAGTTCGACCATTTGGCTCGATATGCAGGTTCTTACCAGCTGGACAAAGCAGGATACATCAAGAGATTCTATAAGGGTCTGAAAGAGGAGTTGAGGGAGGCCTTGTTGTTTGTATCTGACGGGCCTATCTCCAGGATTTTGGAGATGGCAAAGAGGATTGAGGCTGATTAGCACACCACTCGGGGTCGGAAGCGGCAAGCGGAGGATCAGGGCCGGAGGGCCAGAAATGATCAGCGGCGAGGCACCATACCAGATGGGAGAAGGACAGAGGAGCAGCCTCCTCAGGAGGTGAGGCAGGAGCCGAGAGAGCAGGTGGTTTTGGCCCCTCAACCTCTTCGGATACAGGAGATGCCGAGACCCGGGGGTATGGCGTATCCCCCGCCGGAGTGCTTCTATTGTCATCAGGTGGGACACCTCCGGAGAAACTGCCCCATGAGGGGGGCAGCACCTCCAGCACCACAGGGTGGCCCACCTGCTCAGCATTTCGGAGGCCGAGGACGCGGCCGAGGACGTGGTTACCAGGGAGGAGAGCGAAGACAGGAAAGGGAGCAGGCATATGCCTTGGATCTGGCACAACCTCGAAATCCAGAGCGGGTCATCACAGGTAAGTCAAGATGTTTAAATTGTTTAAATTAAATTTCCGTTCTCATTTGCCTAACAAGTTGAACTGCCCTAGGTATAATAAATAGGAAAGAAAACGCGTTATAAAATACTAAAACCTTTAATCATCTCAGGTATAGTCTTCATCAGCGGCAAGCCCGCCTATACTCTGTTCGACACGGGTGCCTCGCACTCGTTTGTGTCGGAGGCCTTTCTGGAAGGGCTGGAAGGAGTGGAACGGTTCACAGGCCAGATGAGGAGGGTGCGTCTACCCGACGGATCGGAGATACTCACCTCTGCCCACTGCTGCATGGAGGCGGAGATTGGTGGAAAGTCGTTCGAAGTTCCGGCAACGGTCCTGAGGATGCCAGTCTTCGAGCTGATCCTGAGCATGACTTGATTACAGTGGAATCATGGCCAGATTGATTGTCAAGCGAAGAAGATCACCGTGAGGCATGGGGACTCTACCATCATCATCGAAGGTATAAGACCTGCTTCACGTATACCCTTATCTTCAGTACCGGCCGTTAAGGCCTATTTACAGGGGGAGGAGGTCTATGAGGTGCTGTTTGAGATGGCGGAGGCCACGAGTTCTATATCGAATATCCCGGTGGTGCGGGAGTTTGAGGACGTCTTTCCAGAGAAATTACCCGGATTACCCCCGCGCAGGGAGCAGGACTTCCAAATACAGCTTGTGCCGGGGCCAAGCCAGCATCCAAGGCACCTTACCGGATGGCTCCAAGGGAGTTGACAGAGTTTCAGAGCCAGCTTCAGGAGTTAGTGGAAGCCGGATTTGTCCGGCCAAGCTCTTCACCATGGGGAGCCCCGGTATTGTTCGTCAAAAAGAAAGACGGGACTCTCAGATTGTGCATCGACTACCGAGCACTAAATCGGCTGACGGTCCGGAACACCTATCCACTGCCAAGGATAGACGAGCTGTTCGACCAGCTGCAGGGAGCGCAGTTCTTTTCGAAATTAGATTTGAGGTCGGGATACTACCAGTTTCGGATTCGAGAGGAGGACATTCAGAAGACTGCTTTTAGTAGCAGATATGGATTATTTGAGTTTACGGTGATGCCCTTCGGGCTCACCAATGCACCCTCGGCGTTCATGACTCCCATGAACCAGGTTTTCAAGGAGTACCTAGACGTGTTTGTCATTGTGTTTATCGATGACATCCTCATCTACTCGAGGACGGAGGAGGAGCACACTCGCCATCTGGCACTGACCCTACAGAGACTGCGGGAGAATCATTTATATGCGAAGTTTAGTAAATGTCAGTTCTGGCTGAAGGAGGTGGGCTTCTTAGGCCATATTATCAGTGGAGCCGGGTTGGCAGTGGATCCGGCAAAGATACAAGCTATTCGGGATTGGCCGCAGCTAAAGACAGCCACCAACGTGCGAAGTTTTCTAGGACTTGCCGGTTACTACCGGAAGTTCGTGGAGGGATTCCCTCGAATCGCCCTCCCGCTCACATCCTTGACGAAGAAGGAGTTACCTTTCGTGTGGACCCCGCAGTGCCAGGCAGCTTTCCAGGAGCTGAAGGATCGGCTAACCTCGGCTCCCATTCTTACTCTCCCCTCGGGGAGGGAAGGATTTCAGGTCTACACTGATGCTTCCTACCAGGGTATGGGAGCTGTACTGATGCAGAAGGGCCATGTGATTGCATATGCATCTCGCCAGTTGAAGAAGCACGAACAGAACTATCCGGTGCACGACCTTGAGATGGGGGCGGTCGTTTTTTGCTTTGAAGGTCTGGCGCCATTATCTTTATGGAGTCCACTGCGATATCTATTCAGACCACAAGAACCTGTAATACGTGGACACGCAGAAGGAACTGAACATCATGCAAAGGCGCTGGGTGGAGTTCTTAGCAGATTATCAGTATGAAATGCACTACCATCCAGGGAAGGCAAACGTGGTGGCGGACGCATTGAGTCGGAAAGCTGCCACTTCCGAGGTCGGGCCCCAGGTTATGTCTATGGAGCTGGTGAGGAGATTGGAGGATATGCACATCACACTGGTGTCATCCGAGGACCACGAGCTTTACATGGAGTATTTAGCTGCGGTGAGTGTTACAGACGATATCCGGGACCGAGTCAGAGAGGGACAGAGGCGAGATGTCAAATTGGAGCCGATATTCTGGGCCTTGGAGAACGGTGCAGCAGGAGATTACACGTTGAGGGATGGTGTGGTATGCTTTAGAGGTCGGACTTATATACCGGAAGGAGGCCAGGTCCGTGAAGATATTATGGCGGAGGCCCACCACAGCAGATACTCGGTGCACCCGGGCATCACGAAGATGACTGCGGATTTGAAGAAGACTATGTACTGGCCTGACATGAAGAAGGATATCACTCGGTTCGTGACCCACTGCGAAGCTTGCCAGCTAGTGAAGGCAGAGTGCAAAAACCCCGCGGGTTTGTTGCAACCACTCCCGGTACCAGAGTGGAAGTTCGAAGACATCGCGATGGACTTTATTCACGGACTTCCCCGATCACGAATAGGAAATGACTCCATTTGGGTCATCGTTGATCGGTTGACAAAAGTGGCCAGGTTCATTCCGATCAGGAAGGACGACACTGTGGGAGTATTAGTACGGAGATTTGTGGAGCAGTTCGTTCGATATCACGGGGTGCCCAAAACGATCGTGTCGGATCGGGATGGCCGGTTCACTTCCAGGGAGTGGAGATCCGTGCAAGCTTACTTAGGCACGCGATTGACCTTCAGCACCGCATTCCATCCCCAGACGGACGGACAGACAGAACGCACCAACCGGACGCTGGAAGATCTTTTGAGGCTATGCATTTTGGACCGCGGGGAACCGTGGGAGAAACTCTAACCCCTGGTCGAGTTCTCCTATAACAACAGCTACCAGTCCAGCATCAGGATGGCGCCTTACGAAGCCTTGTATGGAAGGAAATGCCGGACCCCGCTTTCTTGGGTTCAGGACGAAGATCCGAAGGTGTTGGGATCAGAGTTTGTTGAAGACACCGAAGGCTCAGGTGAAGCTGATCAGAGACAGTATGCTACAGGCGAAGAGCAGACAGGCTAAGTACTATGACACCCGGCATCGGCAGGTGGAGTTCCAGGTGGGGGACCGAGTGTTTTTGAAGATCCGGCCCATGCATGGAGTCTCACGGGTGCGTGGTCGGAGAAAGAAGCTCAGCCCTAGGTACATGGGCCCTTACATGATCCAGGAGCGGATCGGGCCCCGTGCCTACAGGCTGGAGTTGCCACCAGAGCTGGCAGCTCTGCACGACGTCTTCCACATTTCCTCGCTGAGAAGGGCTCTGCTACGCCCGAAGAAGCAGATTTTGACCACCGAAGGGCCGGTAGCCTCAGACCGGTCAGTTCGTTTGGAGCCGGTTAGGATCGACGACCGAGGAGTACGGGTCTTGCGTCGCAAGAAGGTCCCATTAGTCAAGGTCCTGTGGAGGAACCACGGCCAGGAGGAGCATACCTGGGAGCCGCAGGACTTGATGCGACAAAGATACCCAGAGCTGTTCAGTCAGGTATACCTCACAAACCCCTCAAGATGTTAATTTATTTTCCTGCTTTAAACTAGTAGGGCTGCTCCAGGAAGA
Organism: Platanthera guangdongensis; assembly: GCA_039583875.1. NCBI lineage: Eukaryota > Viridiplantae > Streptophyta > Magnoliopsida > Asparagales > Orchidaceae > Platanthera > Platanthera guangdongensis. Next base: position 190,662,665 of record CM077158.1, on the reverse strand, counting down.
GTAGAGGCTAAACTTTTGTTTATTGGGGGCTTATCTTTTGTTTATTGGGATCTTGGTTTGCCAATTGGGCGAAATGGTCATAGATATAGCTTTCCCTCAAAACTTAATTTAGCAAACATGGCGTCGTGATGGGATGTTACAAGTTTCCTTTCAACAGTAGAAATTCCCGCAGGCTTAACCTTGATTTCGGGGATGAAATCTTTGTTTTGTTTATTGAGATTTGTAACATCCCATTTCCAACTAGACCCCTAGGAGTGGTTTTGTCCATGACTAGATCATAACAAACCCTAGGAAGCCAGAAATGGGCCAAAAGATAAGAGGCTTGAAGTTGGAAATCATCATGGTCTGCATATAGTAGAATTCTGAACAATGGTTTAAGATGACCATGGGCTACACCTTTACCCCAAGACCCTACCACAACCCCCCCTAATACCTTGGGAGGCCCATTAGAGCCATAAGGACCCATTGGGGTCAATCAAAGAGGCTCAGTTGACCAAGGTCAACCCTAACCTAAAATGGGTTAAACTGGCCTACTTAGGGTCAATTGACCTACTCCTAGCCTAGAGGACCCCACATATGCCCCCCTAACTCTAAAGTGAAGTCAAGGGGTCTCTAAGGACACATTGGGGTCAGCCCTAGGGGCCAGGTTGACCCAAGTCAACTCAAGCCCATAATCTGGTCAAAGTACCCTTACCAAGGGTATGTGACCTCCAAAGTACAAGGTAACCCTACATAACCCTTCCTAGACCTTAGGGGAGGCCAATTGGTCACCAAGGACCCATTGGGGTCAACCCAAATGGTCATGTTGACCCATGTCAACTCTAGCCCTAAAATGGTCAAAGTGCCCTTACCAAGGGACATGTGACCCCCAAGATGCCCAACCAACCCTATTTAAGTCTTTCTAGACCTTAAGGGAGTCCAATGGGTCATCAAGGACCCAATGAGGTCAACCCAGATGATCAAATTGACCCAGGTCAACCCTAACTTAAGCCAAGTCAAACCTAGCCCAAAAGGACTAACCCAAGCCCAAGCCACTTCTTCCTTAGGCTAACCTCACTTTCATGATCATCATGACTAAGTGGGCTGCACATAGCCTATGGGGTTGACCAGTCAACAAGGGTGACTAGGAGAGAGATGGGAGCTTCCCTCCATGTTAATGGTGGAGAGAGAAGATGGGGGAGAGGAAGGGGAGAGTGGAGCCGGCCAAAGGGAGACTAGCAGCCACCTTTAATGGCTGCAATCAACTCCTCTAGGGAAGAGGAGTTGATTCCAGACGTTTCCCGGCCACCAAGGGGTGGATTCAGCCCCCTCCACTCAACCCGAGCCACACCATAAATGATGTTGATGGGCATTGAAGAACCAGCCGCCCCCCTCCCCAATTTCCATTTAAACATCATCAGTGGGCGGAGGGGAACATTTTCGAGCTTTTACCTGGAGGAGACAGGCCTTCTCACTGTGTTGTTGAAGAAGCCGAGCGTCGCCGCCGTCAACTATGGCATCCCGCCGCTCCACCCGCATTCAGGCCGCCAGGAAGGTCCTCCCCCTCTCCTTAACTCACGGGTAGATCATAGGTCTCCTTAGGTTCAAGTTTCGGGCTCAATTGAGCCCGATCAAAACCAAGATTTTCATGGTTTTCGGCAAAAATTTATCCTGCTAGAACCGCCGGAAAACACCTCTCCGGCGGCTGAGCCGCCGCCTGGCGATAGCCACCACCTCAACGGAGGTGGTGGTGGCGGTGGCCGGCCGGGGAAGGGGCTGGATTGCCGGCGGCAGAGCTTGGAAGCGGCTCCAGGCGGGATGGATCCTGGCCGTTGGCTCAAGGAGGAAGATGAAGGGATCCCGTCCCTTTTGCTTCAAGATCCGTGCGACTATATGATTAAACTATAGGATATTAAATGTGGATAATTTGATTTATGTCACAGTTTTGGTATTATTTGGATTTAATTTTTAAAAATACCTAGGCTCACCTGGTGGGAAAACCTCCAACATGAAAGTTGTAGTCCTTTGTGTCTACTTTAGTTTAAAATTTGTTTGAACCCATTTGGGTGCATGGTCTGACCAGGGCACCCATTTTGGTGGGACATGTACTTAGGGCTAGACAGTCATTAGACTGAGTGCCCACACCCCATCCCTGGCCCAAATCACTTGAAATTTTGGCAGGGAGTCTAACCTAGCTATACCTAGGGCCTGCCAAAAACTCAGAATTTTTGGAGATACTTTGCCTATAGTTTTTGCTTTTATTTAATAATGCTAGGGTAAATTAATTAAGTGGTCAAATGACCTCCAAACCCTCCCAAATTTTGGAGAGTGGTCCCTGGCATCAAGACCTAGTTCTATACAAACTTTCATCTCATTTGGATATGTTTTGGTTAGGGAATCACCAAACCCTAGTTTGGCCTTAAGAGGGTATTTTTGATTACAAGTGCTCTATGGACATAGGGTGGTCCCCTCCCCTCAACAGAGGCTGAGGATTTGGACACTGAGTTGGCATGGACAATGTCACCCTCTTGAGGAAGATGAGATGTTTTAGACTTGATTCACCCTAGGGTTCAACCTCAAACCCTAAGGAAGGAGTTTTGAGGGTTGTGAAAGACATGTGGGCAAATGCCCTTGTATGGCCTTGGAAACTCAGTAGAATTGAGGGTAAGGTAACCTAAGTTCTCTGGTAGGAACTTTAGAAGAGTTGGAGCAAGGTAGACACCTCAAAACCCTAACCTTAGTTTTAGGGTAGGAGCACAAATTTGAAGATTCAGCCCCTAAACCTTCCCCAAATGTTATGAAACTTGGGTAGGGTAGGTTTTAGGCCATCTAGAACCTTTGGTAATTTCTGTAGAATTTTATGGATTATATTTCTGGTACTTCATTTGTTAAATGCCAAAAGGCCCAAAATGGTGTTTTAATTAATTTGATTATTATGTGAATCAAAATCTGATGAAACTTGGTCAGAAGATAATCTAGGGATGGGTGAACCTCTCTGAATTTTATTACAATTCTTAATTGATTATATTTGGTATTTCCTTCATTAATTTCAGAAAGGGGTTTGGTAGAATAAAATTAGTTATTGATGATATATCTGTTGAAAAATCATGAGGCTTAGGTTTTGATATTTTCAGGCCAAAAAGTACTTGTAGAAAATTTATTTATAATTTTTAAAGGTCTGTTTGCAGAACTTCCTTTACAAGGTCATATTTTTGAGAATTGAATAATTAATTAATTCAGGGAATACTTCTTTCAAAAAAATTATGAAACTTTACTTGGAGATTTTATGTGCCCTTATAATCATCCTGGAATTTTTTCTGAATTTTGGAAGTATTTATGTTGTACATCCCCTTTAAATGATTTATTAGGGAATATGTTTGAAATAAAATTTAAGAACTTAAATCTTGCTGAAAAATTTGGAGATTCTGGATTTTTAGATGATTATTCATTTTGCATTTATCATAATTTTTGTGGAATTTTATCTTGCATAAATCTTGTAGTTCATGTTCAACCTTGGAACTTTTGGATTTTATAATAAATAAATAAATTAGCGGTTAAATTATGAAAATTAGGAAATTATGGATTCAGACTACATATGCCAATATAGTCCTCTAATAATTATTATACGAGTACTGGATGATCATTTGACATACTTCCCTTTTTACGGGTCATTTAGCTTAAGTGGTCTGCATTTAGTAAAACTGCAGGAAATCATTCGGGTTATGAATTAGAGCACATGTGTTGGGATTTGTTGGTTTGCTGGAAAGGATAAATAGAATTAGGCGCATCATTGGAAGATGAAGTGAGTAGGGTGTTGTTTTGTCTAGGGTTTAGAGGCGCTCAGGTCCGACGAAAGATCGTCCTCCCCGAGGTGAGTGGAGTCAAATCACCTTAGGATTAGCTATCGTAACATGAGAAAGTAATGGGTAAGGGGATCAACCAATAACAAGAATAAGTACATTGCGAAAGGGAACGCTGGGCGTAATCCCAACATAGTTCCTAGTGCCCCTTGAGAGCCCTTCACAGGGAATACCGGGGGCAGTCCTGGGTTAACGTAAACTGTTTTAACAAGCTGAAAAGAGTAACTTAGTAATTAGGGTTGCACCTCTCACAAACACTGATAGCACCGGTAGATAGCTGGGAGCTTCGGCTCGGATGGTTAAAAGACGGACTTTGGGTCCGGGGAGCTTCGGCTCGATTGTTGAGACGGACGATTTGGTCCGGGGAGCTTCGGCTCGGTTTTTGATTACGCTAAATTTGCATGTGCATAAAAGAAAGGAAAAATTAAGGTGGTGGGTCTTCGGTATTGGAGGGTCGATGCACCGACGCCAATACGTTGACTCGGCAAGTGTGGTTAGCACTTCGCCAACAGAAGTCCGGTGCACCAGCCGGTAAGAGTACGCAGGAGTCCGCTTCGTGCACCAAGCGTTGAGGCGTACGATAGGTCTGACCGGTAGTGCTTTACTGGTTTAGAGGTGGGCGAGCCCCAACCCACCGCTTCCGTCTGCCACTACGGAGGTATCCTGGGAGGTTACGGCTCCAGAAAGGGGGAACTAAAGGTCTATGTGCACAGAGTCGGGTGTGTGTGTTGCACTTGCATGTTCTATCATACCCACTTGCATGTCATAGCATAATCGATTCATTTAACCCCTGACACCTAATGTATAAGTGGAATGAGACGCTTATACATTAGGACCTGCTAAACGACCCCTTGGTCTATAAGCTTGTGTGGACAAGTTTATAAATTAAGGTCAATTTCGATATATATTTATATATTGCTGTGTGATAACCGACACCCCAACGTATAAATTGGTATGAGACTCTTTATACGATGGGAGACTTGCAGAAGACCCCTTGGCTTATGTGTTCTCACATAAGTGAAGGTTACTTTTTATATTTCATCTTATTGTCAATATTTATTATAGAATTGCTAGTATAGGTCCGCTGCCACCTGTTTTTGATTATTCTCCACATTCAAGTCCTCCCCTTTCTTCCTCTCCGCTCGGTGCTTAGGAGCCATGGGGGAAGGGGCGGGGGATGATAGGACTTAGTCTTTTAGACTAACGGTTTTCGAACCGCATCATTTAGGGGATCGTGGAGCCCATCATGGAGGAGCAGACCCAGAGACCGGTGCGCTTGGAGGTGGGGCAGTCTAGCTCCGGAGTTCATACAGCCGGGACCGTGAGTCTCGACCTTGAGTAGTTTTTCTGCTTTTGCTTCCGCATGAGTGATTTTGTAGTGAGCATATGATGTACCGGGCATAAGCCCGTATTTTAGCGCTCTGATGTATTATTCTGTGGACACTCCCTTCGTGGAGATCTATTACTATGATATGTGATTTTCTGTGGACTGTTAGTTTCCATTACTTCATTATACTACTTTTCTGTGATCGAATTGGCCGGCAGGATCGGCGCTTTGTGGTGATGACCCTTTAGGGCGTGAAGGAGTCACCGCAAAACGGCGGTTCTGGGCCTAAGACCCCGGTGTTGAAAGGAAAAAAAGGGGGGTCTTACAATATGGACGGACCGAGACTGCTGTCACGCCAGGCTGAAGAGGTATGGCATGATCGTGCGACCGAGCTGGTGGCAGCTCGGTTGGTAGAGCAAAGATGTCTGCAAACTCTGATAGGAGGGCCTGAAGGTCCAGAGGTGGTGCTGAGACTAGTGCAGCGGCGGCCGAGATGGGCCACAGCAGGGCCGAAAAATCGACGTCCGCAATCCACTGAATGGCCTGGGCGGAGACCGGGGAGCGAAGAAGTGCGGCGTCTCCTGGAAGGCAGCACTCCCGATCGTCCTGGAGGAACCGCATCGTCATAGTGTTCCAGTTGACTCGTACGTCGCCGAGCGTGCAGAGCCACGCTACTCCCAAAATGGCATCGATCCCGCCATGGCCGAAGACGTAGAAGTCCGCCGTCATCGAGTAGGGTCCCACTGAGAGCGAAACGACCGGACAACGGCCCTGGATCGATCGAAGACGACCATCGTCCAGACAAACCATGAATTTTGGAGAAGGTTCTGTCAGAAGTCATAGTTGCTGGGCCAGATGAGATGAAAGAAAATTATGCCTCGATCCGCTGTCCACCATGATGACTATGTGGCGGTCGCCCAATTTGCCTGCCAACTTCATAGTTTGGGGGCCAGAAATGCCTCCCACGGAAAAACAAGGAAGCTCCAAGTGGTGAAGGTCTGCGTTAGCGGCGGCCTCGATGGTGTCCTCTGCAGTGATCTCGAGGTATTCAAAAGCTGCTAAAGTATTCTCTGGCTCGAAGTCGCCGATGATGGCATGAAACTCGACCCCGCAGACGTGGGTCGGGGAGTAGGGCTGCCGGCAGCAGAAACATAGCCCCTTGCGGCCGATTGGAGATCTGTTGTGGTGGGGCTGGGCGCCCTGGCCGGTCGGCCGACGGGGGGCGAGGACCTTGAGTTTCTGGAGTAGTGGTTTTCCAAGCTCGGCCACCTGGTGGAAGCCCACCGGGAATCAGTTGTGGCCTAGGAGACAAATCCGCGTTCACAAGGCGGGCCATGTCGCGGGCCTCAAAAACTGTTCGGTGGTGGTGGGTGCAGAGCCGGGACCCTATGTTGGGGCGAAGGCCCTGCATGAAGAAGCCAAGATAGTGGTCCGATGGTAGGCCCGAAACATGAGTGACGAGGGCCACAACTCATCGATGTAGTCCTCCATCGTACCAGATTGTCGTACCCGCGGAGGCGGAATAACGGGTGTCGTAGCGACGAATCATTTCCTGCTTGATTTCCGGCCATGAGATGAACAAATTGGTCTGGCGGAGCCATCAGGCCCAGTGGAGTGCGGAGCCGTCGAGTCCCACGACGGCGGTAAAGACCTTGTCCTGCTCGGGGGTGTGGTGGAGATCGAAGTATTGTTCCGCCTTGACGATCCACCCAATCGGATCAACCCCGACGAAGGTTGGAAGATCCAAGGTAAGGTTCGGACGGCCGGAAAGACCAAGGGGGATAGCAATCCCCAATGTGTGTTGGAGGTGCCGCCCCTAGGATGGACGTGCTCGCGGCCGGTTGCGCGGAGCCATTGGCGGAGGGGGCAGCGGACGGCTGTAATGCATCGTGCTTGGCGTGTATGTCGATCAGGGAAGTCTGCAAGGAGGCCACGATGGATTCCTGTGCGCTGACACGACGAAGGAGGGCCTCGTTGGCGTCCTCCGATGGAGCCTCGACGGTGGAATGAGTGTTTGGGGCCATGACAGCGGCGGCGCGACGGGATGACTCTGGTTCTCCGGTGGCGGCAGAGGGAGGAGGGCTGGAGCCGCAGAGGGAGGGCCGACGGTGCGGGATGCGGCTTGGATGGCGGTGCGTCACCCGGTCGGGATGAGTGATGCACGCATCAGGGCGGAAAGCGGACGGGCGGTTGGAGCGGACTGGCGGCTGGAGCAGGCTGGCGGCTGAAGCGGGCGGGCGGCTGAAGCGGACGGCGGTATGACGCAGGTTCTCCGGCGGCTGTTTGCGGGCCGAAGCGGCAGGTCGGACTAGTTTGGTACGATTCTGGGGAGGTGGTGGCTCCGGTCGGTCCGAGGGAGAGCGGGAGTGGCAGGGGAGGAAGAGAGAAAGAGAGAGAGGATGAGGGTTAAAGCGGAGGAGAGGGAAAACACAATTTCATTCTAGGATGAAAACAATACAAGACTCACACGTCCTCTTATAGTGACGAGGAGCTAACACAAAAATGAAATATTCTAAAATAGGAAGTACGACTTAAATTGTCACACGCAAACAAAACAACAAATTAACGTCATAAGCAAATACGATAACAAATTAATTAATTATTTGTTGCGGGAATTGTGGGCCCATCCGCTATACGCGCCCGACACGTGTAAACTTTACAAGGTGGCTCGTCTTCGTGCAACTCTGTAACAAAGGATTTGGGTATGAAGAAAGAAATGAAAAAGACAAATCATTTTAGACTTTACCATAACACATGAGCTAATTGTGACAAATACTCTTTTCATAAAGAAGGTGGAACATTTAAGTACGTTTAAAAGCAGATCAAATAAGTCACAAATTGTTTATTTTATGACTCATAAAATTGGATAAAATGATTTATAAGGATTGCAAAGTAATGTCAAGAAATAGTTTGACAACACAACATAAAATAGTGGTATTGGACATACACATTAAATATAATAGATTTTAGACAAGGATGACTCATAAAGAAGGATGACCCTTATGTTAAATCTAGTGTCATATGTGAAGTTATGTCTTCATATTTAATGATAAGTTGAAAGAATGTAATTGGAGTATCAAAAGATTGTGCGCCTCCAAATAAAGAATCTTGGTAATGGAAAGAGAAAATGCAAAACAAAGAAATGACGAAGAGGGTTAGTTATAAATCCTAAAAAATGATGAAAATTTAACAAGGTTTAAAGTTGCCAAAAACATAGCTGAACATGCATTAAGTAAAACAAAAAGTCAAGTTTGTGAAGTATTTTATAAACGACTAGATGTCAAAGATGGAGAGCGTGACACATAAAATTGCTCGAGCTAGAGAATGAAGACAAGAAATTTAAGTCAAGTTACATTTATAAAGGATGAAACATACAATTTTGATGAATGATGTGAATATTAAAAAGGGATGTAAAAGATACTTTTATCAACTCTATAATGAAACAAAATAAAATGAAGTAAATTTGGAAAAGTCAAGTAAAACAGATGAGTATAAAAACATGAAGTTTTATCGTAAAATTTAAGTACCGGAGGTAAATGATGCTCTAACAAAGATGAAAACTGGAAAACGATTGAGCCAGATGATATACCCATCGAAGTATGAAAATGTTTAGGGAATAGAAGAATTTTGTAGTTTACATATTTTTGCTATAAGATACTGAAGTCAAAAATAATGTCATATCAATGTATAAAAAATATTTTAGTACCTTTGTATAAGAATAAAAGAGATATTTAAAATTGTGTTAATTACAATGGAATTAAATTAATGAGTCATACGATGAAGCTATGAGAACAAGTAATAGAAATAAGGGTAAGACGAGAGACTAGCATCCCGGAGAATCAATTTGGATTAATTCAAAGAGGTGGATCATGAAAGTTATACATCTCTCAAGGATACTCATTGACAACTGTCAAAAAAGAAAATAAGATTTGAGTATGCTATTTATTGATCTTGAAAAGGCTTATGGTAGAGTTCAAAAGGTGATCTTATGAAGAGTTTTAGAAAACAAGTTGTAAATGTATCATACATTTGACATAATCAAAGATATGCATACTATTTCAGTAATAAGGGTGAGGACATTTGGAGGATTAACACATAAATTTTTATCACTGTTGGCTTACATTAATGTTCAGCTTTAAGCCTTTATATCTTTACCCTAATCTTTTATGAGCTCACCAGACATATCCAACAAATAATACCTTAGTGTTTATTGTTTGCGGATGATATCATTTTGGTCGATGAGACGCACGAGGGTGTAAACGCAAAATTTGAATCTTGGCGAGACACTTTAGAAAAGAAGGGTTTTAGGTTGAGCTTGGCAAAGATGACGTATATGTCGATTAAATTTAGCAGTGCAAGAAGGACGTATGACTTCATTATTAAATTAGATGATCAAGATATTTCCCGCAGTGAGTGTTTTAAATATCTTGGATTGATAGTTCAAAATGATAGAGGTATCTATAAAGATGTGACACAGAATCCAAGCAATTGGTTGAAGTTAGGGGTGCGAACGATTCGGTTTGGACCCAAACCGAAACCGAATCGACATGCCTCGGCTTTTGGTTTGTCCAAATTGACCCGAACCGGACCAGGTCTGTTCGGTTCAAAGTTGGTTCGGTTTTTAGTCGGGTTTTTACGGTTTAGTGTCGATTTTTTGCGAACAAACATAATCAAGTGCAATTTGTTGGATCGGTTGTCATCCCTTTACTAACTTCATAATCTTTATCAACTGAAGGGTAATATTAAATAAATAACATACAATTTTTTTGAGTACAAATTGAAGAGGAGGTTTATTAAATTCACATCACACACACATACAACTATTTTATTCCTGCTTTTTTAGACATGCATATATTGGGTATATTGGGGAAAATCTTCCTTATGACATCCCACAATTCTCTGTAATAACTTGGACAAATTTAATACTAATAGATGCAACAATAAGCAACGCGAGCAATTGGAGAATCATGATAGATAATAATTGCCGTTATTAAATTAATTTAATATACATAACATTCCAAATAATTAAACGGTTAATAAAACTTTTTCTCAACAGAATTACTTAGGATCTGAAGAACTCTCTAAACTTAAGGAGAAGGGTCAGAAAAATCTCACCAAGCACGATGATGGGGAAAGTGAACTTGGTTGTAGACACAAAGATAATCTGAAAGTTGCTCGATCAAATACACCACAACACAGTCGTGAAGTGAGAAGTACTTAATTTAGAATAAGTGTGTTTCTTGAATCAGGAAGTACTTAATTTACTAAGTATTTAAGTCACATAATTTAAAATTTTATAATATTACTCGGTTCGGTTCAATTTAGTCGGTTTTCACAACTTGAAAACCAGTCCGAACCGATAAGCCTTCGGTTTTCAAAAGCTCCAAACCGAACCGACACCGGACCGGGTGGCTCGGTTTCAAAATCATTTATCAAAGCTTGCCCTAATGATTACCTAACTGAATTTGACGGACCAATTTATTCGCGGTCTTATTGATCTGTCACGCTAATAAGTCGGAAGAACGTGCGCGACGCGAACATTCGCGACACAAAATCAACATATGCAATACATATTGTGTTAATAAATATGCATGAAAATAAAGAAAATAACAAGCGCGAAGACATGCATGACACTTATAAAATTGCGGGAATTAAAAGTAAAATACGATGCGACTAGGTTGCATCAATTCTCCTAGGTTTAGAAGAGCCCGACTCCGACGAGACTGCGATGTGATCTGCAAGTCAAATATCCAAACGTCAACCTGATAAATGTTGTATCACTGCCCTACTGTAGTAAAAAGTGGGTCAATGGAAGTACTCGTAGCTGCAACACATGACCTGTAGGCAGTGGAATACACAATGATTCTTCTCTTTGTGGGCGGTATACAAAATGTTTCAAAAAAAATAAAATGACATATTCAATTCGTGACCTAGTAAAATAGCCTCTTGTGCATTAAAGACCAATCTCCCTAAAAATAATTTAATCCTTTTGATAAAATCAACCATGAATTCGTAGTTTTTTGAAGATACTCGTAAACAATTAGTTATAATTTTATGCAAAATATTAAAATGATCAATAAAATTCAGAGCATTGAATAGGAGAGTATCACAAATTAGGGAAGAGGGTGAATCAAAAGTAAACAAGCTGAGAAACAAGGCAGGAAAGAAACACGATCATCATGGGGAATCAGTAAATCATTTCGCATCATACACTCGTTTTCCAGACACTTACAAGCGTCAACTAGAACCAAATTAATTATAACTAAAGTATCACCCATTAGAGGCTATCTAGCGTGACGAAAGTTAAAGTTGATCCCAAATCTTCCATTTAAATTTTTTCAAAGAAATCATTTAAAGCATGTATCACTATGAGGAGTGATAATTCTCTTGATACAAATTTTCTTAAACGGATAAATAATGTGATGATATAGTTCGACGTGCATCGCTAGACTCATAGGGTAATGGTGTCTAATAGGAGGGCGGTCACCAAACACAAAGTTGACATAGTGTGATGACTCAAATGTCAAAGGTGAGTGGTCAACAAGTGCAATATTTGTGGGCTCAAGTATATGTGACTGTAGTAGAGTAGGAGGGTCAGAAAATGTGGAGACCGAGTCTGTATCATCAATGATGAGTGACTCATCGCTAGCCAATTCCTTCCCCGAGAGATTGGAGATCGAAATTGGGTCACATAAGGTGAGTGACACATCACTGGTAAGTTCCTCTTCCTGAAGCAGGGGCTTTGGAATTAACTCAATGTTACATCGGTAATCTAACTCGAAAACATAATTAACTTGCAGGGTCTGATTGCGAGCGATTTTGATCGAGCCAGCATTTTGTCGAGGTACAAAGTTAGTATGGGTAAAATCTTGCATGTTAATTAGTTGATTAATTTTAGCCGTTGACTATATATATATATATATATATATATATATATATATATATATATATATATATATATATATATATATATATATATATATATCTTTCTTACGACGCGATCCGACGCGAGGGTGTAATGCAGAAATTCTAGTTTTGGACATGCCTAAATCCCTATCTTGGATCTGCGCCAATCCAAGCTTGCGGTTTCCATAACCGCACCCTCCCCTGCATGTCGCTAGTTAATAAATCCCGTAACCCTCCTGAGCGGAACCACCCACGATAGAACCACTATTTTCCCCTCTCATGCAGCCATCACATTTTTTTTGGTGCGTTCTTCTCCTCCCTCGCCTCCCAGCCAAGGGCCTAGGACTTCGATACTCTTTTCACCCGCAGTCAACCATTCCTTTCCCTCGAGAAGCCTCCAACGAGCCCTTTTCTGTAGGGTTTCGCGCCGATCGTCGGCTGTTTTCCCGTTCGTCTGCGCAGGTTAGTAGAGAGTCACTTTCCTTAGCAGTTAGTGAGAATCCCTCTCATCCATCTAGTTATAGTTGTTGCCCTCTACTTTTTCAGGTTTGATCAACGCTAATCGCCAAGCGCAACAGAGCTTTGTGACCTTTGGGGAAGCCTCGCATTTTTCTGTAGGGGTAAACCTTCCTTGATATCTCTCTTGTCAATTGTATCTATGAAATTCAACCCGATAAGTTCTTATTGGTTTAGTAAATGTCTTTTTCAATCACGGCCCAATCATGACTTCAAACTTAGACATGACCTCCTTCATTTAAAAAAATAATTTATAGAGAAACATACCACAGCGTCAGGTGTATGAGCGACGTTACACCACGATAAGAAATCATCATTCTTTCTGGCTAGACATATCAGATAGCTCGTATAGTAATGTTCAGTATAATTCAGTAAAACCAATATGAGTATATGAAATTACTTCTATCAATAGAGGTTATTAATGCAATTATTATATAACACGTCCCAAAATAGTTAGACCATATGGACAATAAGCCACTCGTACAGAATTATGAGCAGAAAACATTAAAGTTAGAAATGTGGGTTCGAGTCGTTTAAACCAGTTTGGTAGACTGCCATAATCATGCACATATGTTCACAAGCAAAGTAGCATTAAATAGAAAATGTTTCATAGGCACGGTAGAGATCTTCTCTCGTGTTTGATAAAGGCGCACCATCTTTCTCATGGGTTGTAGTGTACCCTATAAGTCTCAATGTTTCGGGATGTTACTCCGTTTTAGAAGATTAGTAGATTCGAGTCTGTGTCTGTGAGACACTAGTATACTTGAGTTCGTTAGTAGGATTCAGATAGACTAGTATTGCGCGATAGAAGCTATCCTGCCTAGAGCTTTAAAGGAGGACAAACATAGGTGATTTTAGAACTCAAGTTAGACCAAACCTTAAAAATTACAAGTCAACCAAATTTTTCGGAACTTGAGTGATTGCCCTTAATATGATTAATTATAATAGATATTTTTCTTGTTAGCTTTATTTTAGAAAAACATGCATAATACACTATCCTATAATTTTTTATAGAATAAATTGTTTTAAAAAAGTGGGCATGCATACATTTCTTTCAAAATAATTTTAGTGTCACTAGCAAGACTAGTTTTTTACTCTCCTTTTGGGCTGACTCATTTTGGGCATGCTTTTACAGGGAACTCAGGTGGGAAACTGCGGGTAGGATAAGCGTGATTTTGGAGTTGCTCCTATAGTTTGTTTTCATTTTTCAGTTATTTTACTTTTTGTATCGTACTGTTAGATATTAGACACTTGTGTTATTAATGTTCAAGAGTTTACTTTGTACCAGACACTATGTAGTATTTCGGAACCCCTCTGGAACTAGGGCAGAAGAAACCAACTCGCTGAAGGGGCTGCCTCCCGCTGCTTGGCGAGCCGGAAGGTCTCGCACCCCCATCTCGCCGAATCGGCCTCTGCTCGCCGAGCCCGGGAAAAGCACTCGCCCGGGGAGCTCGCATGCTCTCCCATCCTCTTCAACTTCCTTCCCAGCTCTCCTGCCGGGAGCGTCCTCGCCCAGAGCCGGGGCGGCAATGACTGGAACCGCTGGAGTCGAGCACTCGGCTCGTGCGCTGAGTGCGAACCTGATGAGGTCGAGCACCTCCTGTTTGAAGTCTTCGAACATCCCCACCGTGGCGAGAGGGGAGGGTGTGGCGAGTCGGACCTGCCCGAACCTTGCCCTGATCCTCCAGTCATTGAGCTTACCTAAGATTTTCTGTGCTGACCACTCTCTACACTCACCGCACCAAAAATGTTAAAACCGAGAATTCGGTCTCTGTGGACTTCACCCTTGGGGAAGGGGTGATCACACACTTACTTCTCCTCCGCGAGCCAAACGACTAAGGAAATAAAACAAGTAACGGACCCAAGGGCTCGGCAGGGATGTCCCACCGCACACCCAAAAAATCTTAGAGTGTCTCCCCTCCTTAGCCAAATGTCGAGCTAAGGATACCTCAGAAAACGCAAGAAGACCGGGGCACAAGAAATACGTACGTTTTGAGGTACCCCCCTTGGGTCTATTTATAGTTTTCTGAAAACGGCCTGTGAATAGCCAACCTCCGCTGTTCTAAACAGCTATATGCAGCCAAAAGTGGTCTGCCAACAACGTGACTCTGCTGTTCTGGTAAGCTATTTGCACCCCCAGCAAGGGCATCTAGGTAATTTTGTTACTGGACCCCACAGAGTGTGTTTCTCAGACACGGGGTTAACTCGCCTCACTTCGCCACCTTGCTTGGCGAACGCGGCCTGTCTCCCGCAGCTCGCCTTCCATCCTTAGGTGAGCGCGAGCCGGGCCGCCGTGGCTCGCCAGCCCTTATTTTGAGGCGGGCTGGCGACAAGGTCGCCTATGCGAGAGCAGGCTGGATGGGCTGGCTCACGCAGCTCGCCCGCCTCGCTTTGGCGAGAGCGAGCCGGCCGTCTGGATTTGCCCGCCGGCTGTTCTGATGCGGCCGGTTGCTCTGGCTCGCTCGCCTGGCCTGGTGAACCCACTTGGCGAACACGGGTTTGTACAAACTGGTAATACAATTTTCGAGGTAAAGACTTGGTAAGGATGTCAGCAACTTGCCCAGACGCAGGAACATGATCATGCTTTAGCACCTTTGATTGAACCTTTTCCTGGACAATGTGACAATCAATTTCAATATATTTAGTCCGCTCATGGAACACAGGGTTCTTTGCAATATGTATTGCAGCTTGACTGTCACAAAACAACGTCGATGGTGAGGACAATTTTACTCCCAAATCCATTAGAAGACTTTCCAGCCAAGTTAGTTCAGATGTAACGGCAGGCATCGCAAGGTACTCAGCTTCAGCTGACAAGCGAGCAACCACCGTCTGCTTCTTACTCCGCCATGTGATAAGATTTCCTCCAAAGTAAGGCTCCGTTTGGGAGGACTTATTTTCACCGGTCAAGCGGTCACGACCGCATGAACCTGACCATAATTAAGGTCCGGTTCATGCGGTCGTGACCGCTTGACTGGTGAAAATAAGTCCTCCCAAACGGAGCCTAAGTGCAAAAACCAGTAGTTGAACGTCGATCATCCAACGAGCCCGCATAGTCCGCATCACAGTATGCAATAAGAGAAAGGGAGGAAGATGACTTATATACAAGTCCTTGCCCAGGAGCAGTCTTCAGATATCTGAGAATCTGTTCCACTGCCTGAAGGTGAGAAACTCGTGGGGTATGCATGAACCGACTAACCACTCCAACTGCAAATGATATACCTGGTCTCGTAACGGTTAGGTATATCAGTTTTCCCATAAGACGACGATAGTATTCTGGATTTGGAAGTAGAGAGTCAGCCTCAGATCCCTGAGCACACAACTTATGGTTGACTTCCATCGGTGTTTCCGCTGGTTTGCAACCTGAGAGACCAGCATCTTGCAGAAGGTCAATGCAATACTCACGCTGGGATAAGACAACGCCATCAGGTCGCCGTGCTACCTCTAGTCCAAGAAAATATCGAAGATTTCCCAGATCTTTGATTTGAAAGATAGAGTTTAAATGCTGATTATCATGTTGTATCGCAGTGGAGTCATCACAAGTGATCAGAATATCGTCCACATAGACAAGAAGTATTGTAGTCCTCGTTGATTGGTGACGAGTGAAGAGAGAGGAATCTGCCGAGCTTTGCTTGAAGCCAACCTTACAAACATCCTTGCTGAATTTGCCAAATCACACCCGTGGAGACCGTTTGAGACCATAAATGGATTTGCGAAGTAAACAAACACGAGACTTCCCCGTGCTCTCAAACCCGGACGGTTGTTGCATATAGACAGTTTCAAGAAGATCGTCATTCAAAAAGGCATTCTTGACATCCAGCTGCTGGAGAGGCCAGTGACGATGAACAGCTAAAGAGAGCAAGACCTGAACCGTATTTAATTTCGCGACTGGGGAGAACGTTTCCTCATAATCAAGCCCGTATTGTTGAGTAAAACCTTGTGCCACAAGCCGAGCCTTTAAGCGATCAACTGTGTCATCCGCGACATGTTTGATTGTAAAGATCCACTTGCAGCTAACACAACTGTGGCCAGGAGGAGGAGACACAAGATCTCAAGTATGGTTACCCCACAGAGCAGTCATTTCTTCATCCATGCCGGCACGCCACGCCGGATGCTGGAGAGCTTCCTGCACAGAGTTAGGTATAGAGAGAGAGGAGAGAGAGAGCAAAGGTAAGAAGAGGTGGAGAGAGCCGATGTAGTGAGACATAATTGGCCAAGGGATGGGCCGTCGAGGAGGAGGCCAGATCAACAGGCCGCGAGATCACATCGGTAAAGGGAAGCCGTTGCGGGGCAGCTGGACGAGGAGGATGACGAGTGTAAACTTCAATGATAGGAGGTTTGGAGGGGACGGGATTGGAGGGTACTGGTGGTGTAGGAATCAGAAGTAGAGGAGTAGGGAGAAGTGGTGGAAGCGAAGATGTTACGGGAATGATGGGTCGAGGTAGCGGAGGAGGAAGAAGGGGATCAGAAGGACTTCCGTGATAGGGTTGGTCTTCATGAAAGGAGACATCAGCAGACACAACCACCTTTTCAGTGATAGGATTAAAGCATACATACCCCTTCTGAGTGCGGGAGTACCCAACAAACATGGCTTTGGTAGCACGAGGAGTTAGCTTGTCATTGGAAGGACCAAGGTGGTGGACATAACATGTACACCCAAAAACACGAGGTGTGAGCGAGAAGAGATTCGTGGATGGGTAAAGGAGAGTAATGGGTGCAACAAAGTTGGGGACAGCCGAAGGCATGCGGTTTATGAGGTGGCAAGCAGTAGAGACTGCAAAGTTCCAATATAAGGGAGAAACATGCATTTGAATCATAAGAGATCTAGCCACATCAAAGAGGTGGAGATTCTTCCGTTCCGCGATGCCATTTTGTTGAGAAGTGTAGACAAATGAAGTCTTATGTATAATACCGAACTCAGCGCATAGATTGGAGAGGGTGCGACCAGTATATTCGCGAGCATTGTCTGTACGAAGAGTTTTGACACAGGTAGAGAACTGAGTGCGAGTTTCCGTAAGAAATGTATGAAACGTGGTTGGGAGCTCAGTGCAATCACGAAGTAAATACAACCAGGTTACCCGTGAATAATCATCGATAAAGGTAACAAAGTATCGATACCCAAAAATACTAGGGACCTTATAGGCCTCCTAGATATCAGAGTGAACTAAGCATAAAGGAGCATCGCTCCGGGTACAGGAAGGAGAAAAGGAGACGCGGTGTTGTTTGCCAAAAATACATGATTCACAGAAGAATTCATGAAAGGAGACAGTAGGAAGAGCTTTCCTGAGGATTGGAAGAGGAGCATGCCCAAGACGACGATGTCAATCAGTGGTGGAGACAGTAGTGAGAGCAGAGGGAGGAACATCAAGAAGATATATCCCATTAGACAATCGCCCTCTATCAACTATATTCTGCGTTAGTCTATCCTGCACCACAAAGGAAGAGCGTGAGAAAGTAACACAACAATCAAGGTCTTGCGTATGACGGCTAACAAAAAGGAGATTAAAAGGAGAACTCGAAACATGAAGAACTGAGGATAAGGAGAGAGGAGTAATAGGAAGATGAGCAGCGCCAGAAACCGGGATCCGGTCACTATTGGCCATAGTGATGTGTTGGGGGTAAGCAATATCTAAATATTTGGGCTGCTGCTGCTGAGAGAGATGATTTGTAGCACCCGAGTCCACAATCCAGTTAGAGCTGTGTGAGAGGCGCGATATACCTTCCTGGAAGATCGAGGTCACAGAGTCAGAGGAGCGACAAACTACCTCTTGAAGCTGATGGAGTTGAGCACGCAACACAACAATCTCATCAACAGTGGTGGAGGCAGAAGCCATAATCCTGATCTGTGACTAGCCACAGAAACCGGGCAGCAAGAAGGCACGCGGCTTGCCGGACTGAACCAGCGGTTACTACAGAGGTAGTACAGATAACAACACGGATAACAACGGCGAGAACAAACCGCTCGAGAAGAGAGAAACCGCAACCAGAAGAAATCGAAGCGGAGCAGGGAGGCCGCCTGGTCTCGTTGTCAACACACCAGCAATTTAGAGCCTGCGACCAAGAGGCGGAGCACGCAGCGGATAGAGAAATCCGTGACGAGAAGAGAACGCCGGCACGAGTAAAGACAGACGCCGCAGGAAAGGAGGAAGCAGGCAGTGTGGTTTTAGAAAAAGACCGCACCCAAGCAGAGGCCGAGCGGTTAGGAGCAGAGAGGCGAGCTTGCCACGGAGAGGCCGCTGCGAATAGAAGAGGTCGTCGAGACTAGGCAAAGAAGAACTCCCAAACGGGAGAGCAGGGAGAGCGCTTGCACGACAAGCCCACGCGATTTCAAAAGAGATCGTAGCGGGTAGTCACAACAACAAGAGCGGCGGTTAAGAGGAGCAGACCACATCGGTTAAGAGGAGACAAGAGGGCAGTCGGCAAGAGCGGAGCCAGAGAGAGACCGCAACCAAAGTGCAGAGAAACAGTCTGCACGGTCTCAGTGATTACACCAACGGCCAGAGAAGGGGCGACTAGAGAAGTCGGCGCGAACATGATCAGAGTAGAGAAAGAGACCACAACAGTTAAGAAGAGACCGTGCGGTAAGAAAGAGAAGAGAGACCTCGAGAGGATAGGAGAACTCGAGCGGCAAGAGAGGTCAGCGGCTAGCGCGGGAAGACCGGGCCACTAGTGATATAACGCAGTGCCCACCTGTCAGAGGGTGGAGAGCTATATAAGAGAGCCAGGAGGGTGGAAGTGGAGACCAGGTGCGGGTAGAGAGGAGAACGCAGGGAGGCTGGCGAGTAGAACAGGTGGGTTAACCCGCGGTCAGCAAGCGGGAATAAAAAGAGAGTCTGCAGAGCAGTCTGCAGACAGGGAGGGAGGCGGGCTGTGCGGTTAGAAAGTGGGAAACCGCAGGTAGCAGACCGATGCCTCTGATACCATGTAGAAATCAATGGGTCAATCTTATAGATACTTCTTCATTAATCAAATATAAGTGAGAATACAAATATATAGGAGTAGAAAGAATCTTATACAATAGATGTGGGACTAATGAAGGAGGATATGAGCCTATAAATGGGCCTTTACATGATTTTTCCTTATGTCTTCTAACATTTTCTTTCTCGGTAGTTGTCATTGAGTCTTCTCAAGAGTTGTATAGCTTCCATGATCAACCGCCCTGGCATGAATCCAAATTGATCTTCTAAGATTTTAGTCTCCCGTCTTTTTCTTCTTTCTATTACTCGTTCCTATACTTTTATGCTATGATTCATCAATTTAATTGCTCTGTAATTATTACAATTTTGTATACCTCTTTTTTTATTATACAAAGGTAACAAGATACTTTCTCTACATTGGTCTGACATCCTCTTTGACTTCATTTTCTTATTAAAAAAATTGGTAAGCCACAAAATTCATTCATTCTTTAGACATTTTCATACTTCGATGGGTATATCGTGTAGCTCAACCATCTTTCCATTTTTCATCTTCTTTAGAACATTATTTACCTCTGATAATTGAATTTTACGATAAAACGTTATGTTCTTATACTTCTCCGATTTACTTAAATTTTTCAAGTTCAATTTATTGTCTTTTGTTTCATTGTAGAGTTGATAAAAGTATCTTTTTCATTGTTTTTTAATATCCATGTCATCCGTTAAAATTGTATCTATTTCATCCTTTATGTTTTTTTACTTAGCTTAAATCTCGTCTTTCTTTCTATAGCTCAAGCAATTTTATATATGTCACGCTTTTCATCTGTGCTAATAAATAAACCTACTAAATTTTTTTAAATTCTACTATAGCATGAGTGAATGCTCCCCTTACGAATTCACATTCTCCAAATGTGTCCATAGATAATGTGGTTAATGCGAGAGTTCACACTCGGACAAGTTATTTCCTTGACACCATGTACTAAGTTGAGTTGTTTCTCATGTAGAAGTAAATCTTGTATGTAGGCACAAATCAATCCGAGAAGGTTATAATTATCTTATCCCACGTGACATGATTTGTAATTCGACCTATAAAGCATGCATAATTCAACATATGCTCTGAGGAGATGCATAGATAATGGGTGACAAATCAACATTTTCTTCTGGCACCTAAAGGATTTTAGGTGATATCAAAGAATTACGATCAACTAAACATCCCACACTAACTTAGCTATAAAAGACATCTACATTATTACAGTCCTATGAATAATGACTTTACGACTCTAGCATCCAAGAAACGATTCATATGAAATCTTAAGGATCTGTGAACTTCTAAGGTTTGTTGGATTTTAAACCTAGCTCTGATACCAATTTTGACATCTCTACCTATTTTAGCAACGCTTCAAAAGCCTGGCCGACACTCGTGATATGAAGTAAACTAAGCAACAGTAATAAAATTGGTGTCATAACATAAATAACTAAAGCATACAAAGGAAACAAAAGAATGGAGCTATGGTTAGTGAAATACTTCATATCGGAATCACGGAGCCAACTAGAAAAGTAAATACGAACAAATCCGAATACTTGGATCAAAATCATGACGTCTGCAACAAGTGAATTCTAAGGAAATGACTATTTAAAATTATGTAACCCTCACAAGTTTACTCTAAGCAATACTTTTTATGTGTTTTCCTGAAAAGAAGAGTCTGAAGGACGGTCAGTCCACTGATGAGTAAGAAAAAATCTTCCCAGTGGCACTAAAGCATAGATAAACGTGTATGAAAATCTATGTATGTAACAACTAAATATAAGGATCATAATTTCTATTATGGTAGTTATGCGTGCTTTAACATAAAATAAGACCTTAACATAAATCTTTTTTTCTATGTTTATCATATTCTGCATTCTTATCAACATTTTAAATCTATTTAAGTGTAGAGATTCTTGAGTTTTGAGTTACTTAAACTTAAGGCAACTGATGCTCATATTCATCTTAGTTATATGTTTTATAACTTACTAGGCCCGTCCTGTGATGACTCCCTAGTGGAAATTGAAATGCTCTGGTGCGTTCCTACCCCTAATCAGACTCATATGGTTTATTGTGCATTCATCAATCATCACAAAACATACCTCTCATATCTCCTGGTGGCCTATGCATCTAATGGTCGGTGTGCTCTACTAATGGAGAGACCCACATTGGCCCACTAATCTAAGGACTTATTATTCAAATTATGTTTATATTCTGAGTTATATCATGGTTGCATCTTTCAATACATGAATCTAGCTTCGAAATGCTCAACTGATGGAGACACCCGCATAGGCCCACTAGTCTAAGGGCTTACTATTTGATTTATTCTTGCATTCTATGTTTCATATTGTATTAACATGTTTCATTCTGGATTGATGCAATTAACACATTCTCATATTTGCTACATATTACTCTAATGAAACTTCAATCTTGGGCATTCACTTTATCATTTTATGAGGGTCTTTAATTCATGAGATTCTCTTACTTGAATTCAGATACAATCTAATTCCTAAGATGGATTAACATTCTTTACATAATTGCATAAGTCACCATATTATGGTAATTGTAACATTATTCGCTAGTGACATGTGTAACTAAGAAGAAGAGAATTTCTTACATTGACGTTACGACGTTTGTAACCGCAACGCAGTGGCATGTTACTCTAGATTACAATGTAATATGCAACGACCCTTCTCCGATTTAACACCAAAATCTTCCCTCACTTTTTGGGTTTCTTTGAAATACTTGAGATAAAAAAAACTTCTCTAGCATGGTAATGTGGAATTAAAGATATTAGAAGGAAAAATGAATAACTAGGGAAAAACAATCACTGAATCCTCTAAAAGCCGAGAGTTCCCGAGAGAAAAGACGCCGATAGAAATTGATCTTTGGAGTCCACCACTGGATGAAGGCTTCAGAACCATAGCACAAAAGATAAAACATCTCAAGCTATAAGGACGAGAATGAGGAATTGAGGGGTAGAGGAATCAACGACCTGCATGGATTGACTGGACTTCGATTTCTCATCTGCAGAACGACTCGACTGGAGAAAGGAAAATGACCAAGGTTCTTACCGACAGCAGAAGATCGTACCTTAACTGTCTCTCTTGGGCCGACTTTATATTGCAATCGACGGAATCAATGAGTGACTGGTGATCGCAGAACGAGGTCGGCGACGACTGGTAAGGGGATCACAAGGGTAGTTTATAACTATCAACTGGGAGGAAGGCTGCAAGGACTCCAAACGACGAGAGGAAGAAGCCTTAAATCACGTCTATTATTCCCCTAAGGCATGAAACGATGGTTATGAAATGTAGTGCAATAAGAATTGTGAGGGCATCAGTTTCCTTATGTATCTAAACCATAGGGTTGAAATTGACCGTATTCACCAAAATTCCATTACTAAATTATAACACGCCATACAACACTCAAGCCTTTATCCCACTATAGTGGGGTCGGATATATGGATCCTTTGTCACCATTGTGCTCTATCTTTTGTCATAATCTCACTAATGCCTAAGTACATCATGTCTTTCTTTATAGTTTTATTCCAAGTCTTTATTGGTCTACCCCTCCCTCGTATGACTTGCCTAGTGACTAGGCTCTCACAACGCGTAACAGGTGCCTCTAATGGTCTCCTTTGTACGTGTCCAAACCATCTTAGACGAGTTTCTCGCATCTTCTCTGAAATTTGTGATACTCCTGTCTTATCTCTGATACTTTTGTTCCTAATTTTATCCAATGTCCACACATCCACCTAAGTATTCTCATCTCCACAACTCTCATTTTTGCCCATGTACACAATTCACTGTCCAACACTCATAACCATAGAGCATCGCGGGTCTAATTGTAGTATGGTAAAACTTGCCCTTAAGTTTTAGTGGTACTTTACGATCACATAAGATCCCTGACGCGCCTCTTCACTTCAACCAACACGCTTGGATTCTGTGTCCCATCGTTACCAATACCTCCATCTTTCTGAACTATCGATCCAAGATATTTAAAACACTCAGTACGGGAAATATCTTGATCACCCAACTTAATAACGAAGTCATTTGTCCTTCTTGTATTGCTAAATTTAAGCTTCATATACTCCGTCTTTGCCCTGCTTAACCTAGAACCTTTCTTTTCTAAAGTATCTCACCAAGATTCAAGTTTTGCATTTACACCCTCGCGCGTCTCATCAACCAAAACGATATCATCCGCAAATAATAAACACCAAGGTATTGCTTGTTGGATATGTCTGGTGAGCTCATCTAAGATAAGGGTAAAGAGATAAGGGCTTAAAACTGAACCTTGATGTAATCCAACAGTAATAGGGAATTCATGTGTTAATCCTCCAGATGTCCTCACCCTTGTCACTGAAATTGTATACATATCTTTGATTATGTCAATATATGATACATTTAAACCTTTCTTTTCTAAGATTCTCCATAAGATCTCTTGTGGAACTCAATCATAAGCCTTCTCACGATCAAAAAACAACATATGCAAATCTTGTTTTTTTTTCTCGATCTCATAATAGCATGCTATCTCATAATAAAATAATCTCGTGGACCACTTGTTCGTATTTAAAATTAAGTCTTACAAATTTCCCATTAGATGGAAAAGCTCCAAAATTGATTAACGCCTAAATTTAAAAATAATGGGCATGGTTACCTCGATCGGACGGAAATGCCGCCCTAAAGTAATAATGTTCGAGCCCTAAACATTTAAGGCACAAGAGTGGTCAAATTTTGGGATGTTACGATAATCTGTTTTTTTTGCTTCTGACCTTGTTGTTGTAGGGACGCTCGAAGCTCATCTGCTCAACTACCAACAGTCAACATTATGGTAGACCTTATTCGCCCCGGTTCAAGAGGTAGATGCTTTCATAATAAACAATAATTTCATGCAGTAATCCTCTCAAGGTTCATACAAGGAAGTCAAACTTTGAAAATAGCACGGGCTTCGAATTTATTAGGGCATCTAAAAGATACACACTTATCTATACTATATATAAAAACGTTATGGTATGAACATCACTTGCGTCTGTCACTAACATGGTTGCGTGTGTTACTTATGTTTATGGATTTTTTTAAGCAAATGGCGGACAACATGCTTCAGTGCTTGCATGAATTTGTCCCATTTTTCATATACTTAATTATTAATCGGTAATTGTTGAGATTTTAATTTTATGTTATAAGTCTTTTATTCATGTGGTATTAGTCCCACATTATCTGTTGATATTTGTGCGTTCATGTATTTCCTATATAAAGCCTCTATTAGGATAAATGAAATGCAACTTCTTTTTCCTTTTTATTTCTTCCAACATGGTATCAGGGGCTTAAAGCATCCCCTTGATGTAAGCTAACAGTGATAGCGAATTTTTGTGTTAGTCTTCCATATTTCCTCATTCTCGTCACTAAATTTGTATTTCCTGTATAAAGCCCGTGTTGGCGACTAGGTCTTCAGAGGCTTAGGGGAAATTCACCCAGTTGGCAACTAAGGTCTTGTGAGGACTGGGGAGGAATTCGCCGCGTGTGTTGGCGACTAGGTATAGGATTAGATCTAGAGGGTGATTTGAGGCATCATCTAGGGAGAGATAAGTTATAGTCAACCGATTCTTAGGAGAAGGGTCAGTATATAATATCAAAAAGGGTTTTTCATTTATGTCTCAATTTCTAGCGTCATAAAAATCAATAGTTTTGTGATCAAACCTTTTATGAATAAAATCATGTTCTTTTTTGTTTTTATTCTCTTGATTTGATTTCCTCTTTAAAATGTTTAAATAATATTTTCAATCGAAGTTTTAACTCAAAATATCTTGTAAGGTTATTTAGTGTTCAATAACTGTTAGAATTCAGTCTTTGTGAGCTGTTAGAAGACATAAGGAAAAATGATGTAAAAGCCCATTTATTGGCTCATTTCCTCCTTCTTTAGTCCCACATCTATTGTATAGGATTCTTTCTTTTTCTCTTCTCCTATATATTTGTATTCTCACTTGTATTTAATCAATGAAGAAGTATCTATAAGGTTGGCCCATTGATTTCTACATGGTATCAGAGGGACTCGGTCTCTCCCTGCAGTTAGTTCTCTGCTAACCGCCCGACCTTACTCTGCTGGAGCTAGGCACGGTCTCGTTTTTTTCTAACCGGGCTGTCTTTCCTTCTCTTATCCGCGCGGCTTCGATTTCTCTACCCGCCTCTCTCTTCCCATCCTCCTATCCCGTGGCCTCCACCTTCTTTCTCTCTCCTTTATAGGAATTCTCTCTCTAGTGGGGCCCTCTCGTACTTCCTCTCTACCCGCGCGGCTTGTTTCTCTTCTCGTCGTAAGCTCCCCTCTTTGCTCGCGGCCTCTCCATGTTTTCTTCTTCTTCTCCCGCGCGGCTTCCTCTACCCGCGACAACTCCTTCTACCCACGTCAGCCTCCTTCTACTCGCGGTTAGTCGTTGCGACTTCTTCTAACCGCGTGGCTTCCTCTCTTCCCGCGGCTTCTCTATCCGTGACGATTTCCGCACTTGGTCGTGGCATTTCCCCTGCCGCCGGTGTATTCACTTTGGTCGTGGCATTTTCCCAACTCTGGCTCCGTAGCCTCGATCTTCCCGGAAGGTATATCGTGCCTCTCAATGGATTGTCGACTCTGGTGCTACACACCATCTCTCTCTGCAACAACCGCCCAAATATTTGGATACTGCTTACCCCAAGCACATCATATTGGACAATGGTGACACGCTGTTGGTTTCTGGTGCTGCTAATCTGTCTCTCACTCCTCTTTTCTTATCCTCGGTTCTTCATGTTCCGGGCTCTCCTTTTAACCTTCTTTCTGTTAATCGTCTTACGCAAGAACTTGATTGATGTGTTACTTTCTCACGCTCTTCCTTTGTGGTGCAGGATCGACTGACGCAGACTATCCTTGGTAGAGGGCGACTGTCTAATGAGCTATATCTTCTCGACGTTCCTTCCACTGCTCTCACATCTGTCTCCACCACTGATTGACATCGACGTCTTGGGCATTCCCCTCTCCCAATTCTCAAGAAAGCTCTTCCTACCGTCTCTTTCCAAGAGTTTTTTTGTGAATCTTGTATCTTCGGTAAACAACACCGCGTCTCCTTTTCTTTTTCATGCACTCGGAGCAATTCTCCTTTTTCCCTCGTGCATTCTGATATCTGGAGGCCTTATAAGGTTCCTAATGTCTTGGGGCATCGATATTTTGTTACCTTTAAAGATGATTACTCGCGTGTTACCTGGTTGTACTTACTTCGTGATCGTACCGAACTCACGACTACGTTCCATGTGTTTCTTACAGAAACGCGCTCTCAGTTTTCTACCTGTGTCAAAACTCTTCGTACGGACAATGCTCGTGAATATACTGGTCGCACCTTCTCCAACCTGTGCGCCGAGTTCGGTATTATACATCAGACTTCGTGTGCTTATACGCCTCAACAGAATGGCGTAGCGGAATGGAAAAATCGCCACCTCCTTGATGTGGCTCAATCTCTCATGATCCAAATGCAGGTTCCTCCCCTCTACTGGAAGTTTGTCGTCTCTACTGCTTATCATCTCATCATTCGCATGCCTTCGTTTGTCCTCAACTTTGTGACGCTCATTACTCTCTTTTACGCATCCATAACTCTCTTCTCTCTCACACCTCTTGTGTTTAGGTGTACCTGCTATGTCCACCACCTTAGTCCTTCCATTGACAAGCTAGCTTCTCCTGCTACCAAAGCTATGTTTGTTGGGTACTCCCGCACTCAGAAGGGGTATGTCTGTTTTTCTCCTAGCACTGGTAAGGTGGTTGTGTCTGTTGATGTCTCCTTTCAAGAAGACCAACCATATCACTCCACCCCTTTTGATCCCCTTCTTCCTCCTCCACTACCTTTCCCCATCATACCCGTCACATCTCCACTTCTGCCACTTCTCCCTACCCCTCTGCAACACCAGTCCACATCTCCTCTCATCCCGGTCTCCCCAACACCACCAGTCCTCTCCGAACCTCCGGTCATTCAAGTATACACTCGTCGTCCTTCTCGTCCAGACGCTCTGCGACAACTTCCCTCTACCTGTGTAATCTCGCGTCCTGTTGATCTGGCCTCCTCCTCGACAGCACATCCCATAGTCAACTTTGTCTCTCTACATCGGCTCTCTCCGCCTCTCCTTACCTTTGCTCTCTCTTATATATTTCTATACCTAGAACTGTGCAGGAAGCTCTCCCGTATCCGGCGTGGCGTGCCCCCATGGATGAAGAAATGACTGCTCTGTGGGGTAACCATACTTGGGATCTTGTGTCTCCTCTTAGGCACAGTTGTGTTAGCTGCAAATGGATCTTTACAGTCAAACATGTCGCAGATGGGACAGTTGATCGTTTAAAGGCTCAGCTTGTGGCACGGGGATTTACTCAACAGTATGGGCACCTAGGCGTCCTGGCGCCTAATTGTAAACAAGG
Organism: Platanthera guangdongensis; assembly: GCA_039583875.1. Classification (NCBI taxonomy): domain Eukaryota; kingdom Viridiplantae; phylum Streptophyta; class Magnoliopsida; order Asparagales; family Orchidaceae; genus Platanthera; species Platanthera guangdongensis. Next base: position 190,634,717 of record CM077158.1, on the reverse strand, counting down.
CGATGAGCGCCTTTTTTAAAAATATATATATGGGAATAGACTGCGGTTTATATATAAACCGCAGTCTATTCCCTGACTGCGGCTCGGGTAATAGACTGCGGTTTATATATAAACCGCAGTCTATGCGGGATAGAATAGACTGCGGTTTATATATAAACTACAGTCTATTCGGGATATAAAAATCGCAGTCTATGATAGAATAGACTGCAGATTATATATAAACCGCAGTCTATTCTTACAATAGACTGCGGTTTTTATAGAAAGCGCAATCTATAGTATCTATTTTAAATCGTGAACCGTAAAAATCTCGTTTTGCCTCGACTTTTTGGTTCTTACAGACGCTGCTCCTTGCGTAAAACCCTAAAGGCGATTTTGTTCAAGTTTCTGCTCTCCTTGAGTCTTTGTTCTCCTTTGATTCGATTTGAACATTCTTCTACGACAAATCTCATATTCTCACTTAGGTATATTTTTTTTCATGACCTTTCTCAGTTTTGATCTCTGTGCTATAATGTATTTATTAGTAGTAGTATTAGTATAAACTATAAACTATAAATATTGTGTAGCCGCCTAGCAGACACCCACTTGTAGGCTGTAGCATTTTTGTATTAGATATTTAGATATCCTAAAAACAAACTAACTCTATATATTAGCCTAAATATTACACTAACATAGTAACATATTAACATATATATTTACATGTGTGATTGACTGATTGTGTGGTAGTAGCTCAATGTCATTGCTCTACTTTATGAATTTGGTTTAGGGTTTTTGGATGGTTTAGGTTTTTTTAGGATTTTCTTATTACAGGAAAATGACTGATAAGGGTTCTTCATCAAAGTCACGAAGAGGCTTTACGAAAATGAACGAATTGAATAAGCTTAGGCTAGAGGGGAAGAAACTTTAGATTTCTGTGAGTGGTGATGGCCGCATTATTCTCGTGCCTGAGACAACTAAATTGATGAGTTTTATGGGATCTCTTGTAAGGTCTTATGTGTCAATTACATTTATTGGTTGGAAGAAAGTTGACAAACAAATTAAAGATCAAATATTGGCAGAATTAAATGTACGTAACTTTGTTTTCAATGATTAGCGATTACATAACTGTGGTGTTTTAGTTAATTTTTAATTGATATTGTCTATTATTTTCATATTTATTTTGATAATATTGATGGTCTTCGCAATCCATTACTGAAAGACATGGGTGAAAGTTGGAGAATATGGAAATCCAAACTCTTTATCACTTATGTAAAAGATGTTGATTTGAAGCATCGATATAATGTTCTTGTCAAGTATAGCTTTATTACTCCCGAAGACTAGAGAGTTTTTGTCGACCATCGCACCACTATAGAATATATGGTATGTGTTCTTAACTTATTATTAAATTCAATGTTTTATATCATTCTTTATCTTTATAACTTATAAGCAATCTAAGTATTATCAAATATTCATTTGTGTAGGAAAAAAGTAAGGTTAATACAGAGAGAGTAAAAACACAAAAGTCTTTCCATACTACTTCCAGAATGAGTTATTCTGGATTAGAAAAAAGAATAGTATTAGTTGATTAGTTCTCTACATCTCTCTCGTATTTTTTATTGTATATATTGGTTTTCTCAATAATTTAAATAATACTTTACTTTTATTTTATTGTCAAGGTTGAACAAGGGGCAACTGCACCAATTTCACGTCCAGAGTTATGGAAAGTCGGTCATAAAAGAAAAACCGGTGAATACATTAGTGCAGATGTAGCTGAGTTGGCATCTAAAATTTTAAGTTTAAATGTTTCATTTATTCATTTGTAAATTATCAATACTTCAATAGTAATATTGCTTGTGAAGTATAAATGTATATAATTTCTTATCTGTAATTCTGCATTAATTTATATTACTTATTTTAAGGATGGGTTATCGAGCCAAGAATCTCAGAGTGTTGAAACAGTGTCACAGGGAAGAGATGACCTCCTTGCATATGTTTTAGACTAAGAACATCCGGGCAGAGTTAGTGCTGGTCGCAAGTTTTCCACCATTATAAGTTTTTTCAAGAATGATAGGAGGAGCTAGGGGACATCAGTAGGTCGTATTGGAGATGTCGAAGCTATAGTCCAAGAAAGATTGAGTCAGCAACAACAATTATGGAGCCAACAACAACAAGAGCAACAACAATTATGGAGCCAACAACAACAATTATGGAGCCAACAACAACAAGAGCAAGAACAAATATGGAGCCAACAACAACAAACGCATGAAGATGAGATAAGCAGTATGAAGAATCAAATGGAAGAACTAATGCGCATGTTTAGTGCTAGAGCTAGAACTGGAACTTCACAGGTTTCTCAGGTATTATTAATTATTATGTTTATATATTTAATTATTTATATACTTTTATGAAATATTATGCTCTCTTTTTGTTGCCCATGTAATAAATAATTTTTTTATTATTTTTGTTTCTCAGCCGGAACATGAAACGGAGCATGAAATCAGGTCATATGAACCTGAGTTACCTGAGACATCAAATGACTTCATTGTTATGTTACCTATTTTCATAACTAGGAAGGTGAATGAAAATGAATCAATAACTCTAGTATTAGATTCAACAGTATTTGAGGGTGTTGAATCAATAAGTACATACTTTAAAGTATCATAGTTGTATGATTTTCTAAATTTGTAAAAAATTAGAGTTAACATCATATTTACATGCATTGGATGAGTACTGACTACTGACTACTGAGTATCAAATATTACAAAATTAAAATTTTTTATTAATATATAAATTGATTTTGAATTTACATGTTTTATTGCAGGTACATAGATTCTCAATTAAAGAAATTTACATACAATAGAGGTGTATATTTTCATAATTCAATAGTCATTTGTCATTTTTATGATCTCTATGCCAAGACTAATTCAAAGATAAGAGTTGATAATCTAAAAAACAGGCTTAGTCAACTACAATCAGAATCTTTATTATTTTTGCCCTATTATAGATTGTAAGTATTACGTATCTTTATATCAATGATTATTACCATTTTTAATTCTTGTTAAGTTATTAATTTTTTCATTTGTTTCACAGAAAATATTGGATGTTGGTTATTATTGATTATGATAATAATACAATTTATTGGCTTGATCTCCTAAGTCATGACATTCGTGATGATATTAAAAATGTCATTTCAAAGTAAGTTTATTAATTAGTTATTTACTTATTTTTGTATTTGGAACTCAGATTTGGCTATAAACTAATTTTTTTAATATTTTATGAAGTGCATTTAAAGATTTAGCAAAAGATTGACATACAAATTTTCGTAGATCAAAGGTTTTAAAGTGCAAGCTGGTAAGTTATTGACTTATAGCCAAAATGAGTTTATGTATTCTAAATTTTTAAATATTTAAAAATTTGTAATTAAAATACTTAGTTACTTACCAATTATTTAATTTTTTAGTGTCCAACACAACCGGATAGTATTCAATGTGGGTACTATATCATATGCTACATGATTGATATAGTTGATGCTCTTAGAAGTGTGTTAATGTCATCATTGGTAAGTTAAGTGCTTGTAAATTAGTAAGTGTTAAATTGATAATAATTATATTGAACTGATTTTAACAATTTTTTTTATTGCAGATCTATAATGGAGTGAAACAATTTTCGCCGGAGAAAATAGATAATATTAGAAATAAGATTTGTGCTTATATAATTAATAATTGTGCTTGACTAACTGCATACTTGTAGTCTTGTATAAAAGTAGAAGTGTAGAACAAATGAAAATTAACTTCTTTATTCTTGTGAAATGACACCGGTCTTTAATTATTTATAGTTTATACTTTAAATGATCTTTAAATTGTTTTTTGTGTATAATAATCGCAGATTGCAATTCATTTGATAGTTCTAAAAATTGTTTATTGTGATAATTTCTTTAGCTTAAGAGTTCAGATTAGCTAGTTATTTCATTGTCTAGACCTAATTCTGCAATCTATAGGTACTGTTGGTGAAAGATGGAAGACCAAAACAACAACAGTCTCGCTCCATCCATTGATAACAATGACCTTGATCCCAAAACAGATCCTAAAAGAAAAGCAACGTCAAATGATCCTGGTTGGAAATATGGTCATTGACCCGACATAAAAGATAAAAATACAGTTAAATGTAATTTGTGTGATAGATTGATAAAAAGTGATATTAAAAGGTTGAAGCAACACTTATGCGGCGGGTATGAAGATGTATCCAAGTGTTTTAAGACTACTTTTGAAATAGCAGCTGCGATGTATTCAACTTTAAATGATAAAAAAAGGACAATGTGTATCTGATTGTTGATGATGACAATGAGAGTGAACAAGGAGAGCCAACAAGATCACATAATATATCTCCGGCATTATTTACTGCTAAATCGTCATTTGTCTCAAGTTTTAGGATAAGTGCCAAAAAAAAGTAATCCACTTGCCACAAAAAAGGGGCCCTATGGATGCTCATGTGAGGTGTGCTCCTGAAAATGTAGTAGATGATAGACGTGCTAAAGGCGCATCACAAACTACTATCGAAAGATGTTTTAGGTCACCAGAAGAAAAAAAAGAGTTGATAGTTATGTTGTTGATTGATTATATGAGTGTGGAATTGCATTCAATGCTGCAAAGACATGAAGTTTTGAAGTCATGTTTGAAGCAGTTGGACAGTATGGTCCTGGTTATAAAGGCCCTAGTTATCATGATTTGAGAGTCTCATTGTTATCGAATAAAAAAGATAAATTTAAGGAGATAAAAACAACTTATCAAGCGTACTGGAGGAGATATGGTTGTACACTTATGTCAGATGGTTGGACAGACAGGAGAGGGAGACATTGATCAATTTTCTTGTCAACTGTCCAGAAGGATTTTATTTGGGTGGTGATATTGATACACCATATATGGCTATTGATACCTCATTTCAAAAATTAAAACCTCATTTTTTACAACCCTAAATCTAATATTTGTACCCCCTTCTCATCCGACGCCATCCCCGACCCGCGTCATTTTGTCTACGTCCGTCGCTGCTCTACGCCAGACTATCTCCCGTCGGCCTCTCTCCCGTCGGCTCGCCCTCGCAGTAGAAGGTGCACTCTCGCCGCTCGTGAAGAAGCCGGCCTGCACTAAAGTTAACTCCGCACTTCGTCTTTCTTTGGGGCTCCTCGTGGATCTCGTGGATCTCATCCTGGCACTTCGCAGAAAGGTGTGAATGTCGATTTGAGTTTTGTTTCTGCCCTTTGACACAAAATGCCGATTTATGTTTCTGATGTTTAGGGAGTTCCTGGATTAATGCTTATCAAGTTTCACGGATTAATGCTTATCAACTTGGGGTTATTGGCATTTTGATCAACCTTGTTATTTTCCAGGTTGGTCGCTGCCACCGGGTTAGATCTTAAACTCCCTGATTGCAGTCATTTCGGGTTGTATTTTCTGCTTCCAAATCAGGTTTTGGTTGTTCTATATGCACAGCAGAAGTTAAAGCTCATTTCCATACAAGGCCCCAGTTTGGAGGTATTATGGATGCCCTCTTATTTATATTGTTTGTGTGTGGTTGTAATGTTGTAATATATATTGTTCAAGCCCAATTATGTGATTATTCATCTATTATTTGCTAGAAATGACTTTAGAAAAAATGTTATTGTTGTGTAATGAAGAGTACTCTAAGGATACATTGTTAGATGTTGGAAGTCACTTCTGCACTGATTCGAGCTTTGAAAGTAAAGAGAAGTTGATTGAATGGGCTAGGAAAATAGCAAAAAATTTGGGGTTTGTTATCATTATTCTGAGGGCAGATGTTATTACCTCTAGAGCATCACCAAGGGTAACACCGGGTTGTGATAGAGCCGGGTTACCTCCTGACACTTCAAATAGCAAAGGCTACATTAAGAGAAACATAAGGAAATCTAGTTCGAAACGTTGCGGGTGTAGGTTTGCATTGAAAGGGCAACGAAATGCCGATAATGAATGCAAGGTTGTAGTAAAAAATGGTATGCATAATCACGAGTTCGTTCATCTTGAAGCACATTCGTATGTCGGCAGACTAGATGAAAATGAACAGAAGGTAGTGGAGGAGATGTTCAATGCAGGTTGTAGGCCACGTAAACTTTTAACGGCCTTAAAGAATAGTAATCCAGAGAATTCCACCTCCCTTAGAACAATCTATAATGAGAAGGCAAAGCTATATAGGAGTCAACTAGAGGGTGGGACTCCAATTCAACATTTGTTTAAGTGCATAAGTGATTCCGGCTATATTAGTTTCACTAAAGTTAATGAGGGTACTATGCATTTGGAAATTTTTTTTTTGCGCATCCTACTGCCGTCCGACTCAACAATATGTTCTCAAATACATTTATGGTTGATTGCACCTACAAGACCAACCGTTATCGGTTGCCACTAATTTCCATTGTCGGTATTACATCCACCAACCAGTCTTTTTACTCGTGCTTTGCTTTCATATCCACTGAAAATGAATCCAATTATGTATGAGCTCTTGATTGCTTCAAGCTTATATTTGATGAAAATGTGGTGCCTAATGTATTTGTAACGGACCGTGAGATTGCATTGATGAATGCAATTAGAGTTGTTTTCCCACAATCAGTTAATTTGCTATGCCAATTACATATAAATCGTAATATCTTGACACATTGTAAAAAAATATTTTAGTAAGGACAAAGATTTTGATGCATTTATGTATATATGACAAAAAATTGTGAATTCTACTTCGGAGGATGAGTTTCATATACGGGTCAATCAAATGATGATTGACTGTGCTACAGATTATGCGGACGTGATTGCTTATGTTACAAATACATGGTTAGAACCCTGCAAGGAGATGTTTGTTTCGTCGTGGGTTGATAAATACATGCACTACTGAAACACGACCACCAACCGTGTAGAGGGGGGCATAATAATCTAAAAAAATTCCTTGAAGTTTCGGTTGAAAAGCTCACAACGGTATGGAAAACTTTTGACAATATGATAGACTTACAACACACGGAAATCAAAAAAATGTTTGGTCAAATTTGGATGCATGTTTTTTCGAGTTTTAAATCAGTGTTTTATTCCGAGCTCGTTGGTAACGTCTCAATTGCCGCACTAGAGATAATAAAGGAGGAAGATACAATAAAATCAGGGTATGTTGATTACGGGCAATGCACACATAAGCACCGATACACACTTGACTTGCCTTGTGCACATGAGCTAGTTATGTACTTAAAAGAGAGCAACACATTTCCTTTATGGATGGTGCACAAACAGTGGCGACAGTTAATTTTACATGACCAAGAAGAGTTCAAAGTGAAGGAGGAAGAGAACGAGTGTGTTGATATAGAGAATGACATTGAAGAAATATTGCAAAAATATGGTAACATTAGTGATCTTCAAAGAAAGGAGATTTGAAGAAAATTACGTGAACTAGTGAACCCAGATGCAAGTCAAACAAAAGAACCTAAAATGGCCGTAAAATTGAAAGGCCGCCCGAAGGGAAGTTTGAAAAAATTTATGGAAGATTATAAATTCACGAAAAGAGATCCTTCACATTTTGAGTATGTCCTAAATGAAGAACAACAAAAGCAACAACAATGTGAGGTTAAATTGTTGAAGGCGACAAAGAAAATTCCAATGAGAAGAGGTGGTTTTCTTGAAAATGTACGCAAACAAATGTCACCAAATGTGCGTACATATCTCATTGATGTCATTGCTATTTTAGGGGATGAGCATTGCGGATATAGAGTTATTAGTCAAGCTCTACAGATTAGAGATAATTGGATGCAAGTCCGACACGATCTAGCGGGCGATCTACATGAGAGATCATTATTGTACACTGACATATTTGGGACTTCAAGGAGAGTGGAATTATTAAAATCACTCGATTGTTAGAAAGTACCGGCCCCACTAGATAAGTGGATGACAATGTCTGACATGGGGCTACTAGTTGCATCTTGCTACAACATACAACTTGTTCATTTCTCTGCTCAATAATCATTCACGTTCCTACCACTACATTCAGCTCCGACGGACATTAGAACGGTTGTTTATCTCGGATATATAAATGACAACCACTTCATTGAGTTGCGGATGAATGATGAATGCCCACTCCCGCCTTTGTTTCTAGTGTGGACAAGATATCATGAGCATGTGGCAGCGCAGTGGGAATTTCCATATATTACACGACTTCTTTGATTATCAAGTATGTAAGTATTGCAGTTTTTTAGTATTAATATCTTAACTTATTCGAATTTTTTTTAATCTAATATCGTGGTTAATTTGCATGGTTCACATTCTATATAATACCGTTTTGGAGAAAGATGGGGTCTTCATATGTACTACAAATTATTAGGTAAGAATAATAAGACAAATTTTAATTATAATTTATTAATTTGTCTCTTGATAATTTAAATTTGATTTCACTATGTTGCAGGGGCATCAACTTTTGAGCGGACGCTTACGGATGTTGTACTCGTGTTTTTGGCGATTATTTATATTGGAAACTAACTTTGTGTCGCAACACATTTTGAGTGATGACTAATTGATGACTTAATTTTTTTTACATGTTGCACCAATGTAATTTCGTAGCGACATATTTTGAGCAACAATGAAAGCTAAATGATGACAATCAATATATTATCTTTATTGCACAACATGTGATTCTTAGTGTTTTAATTAGACATCGTATGTTACCGTTTAAAATTTTAAACTTGGGGTATAAATAGCGAGTGTGTGTACAAATATATTTTTGAGCTGTACAAACAGTCATGGGTTATAAATAGCCATTTATGGTGTATCAATATCATCACCCTTTTATTTTATGGGTTCTGTAGATGCATCGAGTCATATTCAAGATGCCGCAATGTTATCCGAGTTGCTTGATTGTAAGATTAGAGAGATAGGAGCTGAGTGCGTTGTTCAGATAAATTTTTTAGTCTCACTAATTTTCATATTTCAAGTTAATAGTATACAAGACTACAACTTTCAATATATACAAATTACAAAGTTATGTTGTATGTCTTGTATGCAGGTGGTGACTGACAATGCTTCCAATTACAAGGTAGTTGGTAAAATTTTAATAGAGAGAAGATCAACATTATTTTGGACTTCTTGTGCAGCTCATTGTATTGATCTTATGCTAGAGGATATAGACAAGCTAAAACAGAACAAAATTGTTATAAGAAAGACAAGGATGATCACAAATTTCATCTACAGACACACTCGTTTACTTGATGCAATAAGGACTACTATAAGTGGTGATCTAATGCGGCATTCAGTGACTAGATTTGCAACATCATTCATTACTCTACAAAGTGTGCTTAAGCATGAGGAGAAGATGGGATTATTTTTTGTGTCGCCTTCGTGGAATGTCGTTAATTTGGCAAAAACTGAAGCCGAAAAACAAGTTGTTGAAATAATACTTTCAGCCATTTTTTGGAATGAAGTAAGAGATTGGCTAAAAACAGGAAAATCATTAATTACTGCTTTGCGATTAGTAGATGGAGATGAAAGGTCAGCTATGCCTGAATTATATGTGGCAATGGAAAAAGTTAAACAAAAGATCAAAAATCATTTTGATAACAAAGAAAGATTATTTAAAAAGATTATTGATATTGTTGAAAATAGGTGGACAAATTCAATGGAGCAAAAGTTGTACAGGGCAGCTTTATTTCTAAATCCAAGCAAATATTTTGAATACGAGAAAAAACGTAATGATGGTGCCTGAAAATTTCAAGATTCTTTCAATGATGTTATTGCAAGACTAGTGTCCGATCAAGAATTGCAAGACAAGATTGCAGAGCAAGACACTAACTACAAAGCATCTCGAAATAGTTTTGGAAAGTCTATGGCTATTAGACAACAAAACACCTTAAATCCAAGTAAGTATTGATTAAGTTTTTATTTTTTCTTAAATTATTTATATGTCAGATAATTTATATTTGTATTAACTGAATAGTGGATTGGTGGTGTGCACATGGAGGATCGAATGTTGACCTTACAAAGGTAGCATTGCGCATACTTGCCTTATGTTGTTATTCTTCTAGTTGTGAGCTCAACTGGAGTACTTTTGAGTTTGTAAGTATACAAATATTTAATATAAAAATTAATATTTTTATATTGACTAATAAGTTTTCATTTATCTTGATTCAGATTCACAGCAAGAACAGAAATAGATTGGAGCATCAAAGACTTAGTGATCTTATATACATCCAATATAATCGTCGTCTACAAGCACGATTCCGAGAAAGACGTGAAAAAGGAAGAAATTACAACCCTTTAGTGCATGATGAGCTAGATTGGAGTAGTGAGTGGATGATGAACAAAACAGAGGATGCACTAATTTTTGAACATGATAATCTCACATGGGAAGCAGTAGAAAGAGTTATTGGAATTGAGACTCGAAATTTACGAAATGGAACTGGAGCTAATTCTCAACTATTGGATGAAGATGATGAAGATTTCGATCATTTTTTCTTTGCCAATGATGATGAAAATATTGAAGATAATTATGGACAAAAGACAAGTAGCTCAAACCAACCAAGCACATGAAATGCAAATGACGATTTATTAGATGATGATTCTAGTTGATCTTTTATGATGTTTTAAATTTTTGTAAAAAAAATATTATTCATGTTAATACGCTATTGTGCATTGGATGAAGACATTTTGGATTTGACCACAATACTGTACTATGATTTTTTTGTGTTCCTTTTTCTGTTATTGCTCTCTCTGAAGTCTGTATTCAACTACTGAAAGACATTATTTTTTCTTACTGCTAAGTACTAAGTGCTAACTACCCATATATGATATATCAGAAACTACGATTAGTTTTTTTCTCTGAAGTCTGTTATTAACTATTGATTGATATTATTTTTTCTTACTGCTAACTGCTCATATATCAGAAGCTACGCTTACTGCTATGGAGAAAAAATTTGTGTGGCTGTGTGTTTGTATTTAGTAGTTTGGTAATTGGTAATCATTCTGTTTTAAGTTAAAAAAAGGAGGTTTAGACAGCGGTTATTATAATAACCGCTGTTTAAAGTCTGGCAGGCGGGGTTTAAGACAGCGATTATTATAATAACTGTCGTCTATAGATGACTATAGACTGTGGTTATTATAATAACCGTCGTCTATAGTCTGCATTAAGACTGCAGTTATTATAATAACCGCAGTCTTAATGCAGAATATAGACTGCGGTTATTATAATAACCGCAGTCTATAGTCTGCAGGCTTTAAGACTGCGGTTATTGTAATAACCGCAGTCTATAGTCTCTTTTTTTTAAAAAAAATTGAGTAAATTGGCGTCTTGCGACTTGCTCGCCTTGTGGTCGCCTAGGCGTCCGCCTTGTCGCCTATGCGTCAAGGCGCTCAACGCTCGCCTTGGTTCGCCTTGACGTCGTGACAAGAAACTGGCCTCTCCACCAGCTGGATGTCAAGAATGCCTTTTTGAATGGCGATCTTCTTGAAACTGTCTATATGCAACAATTGCCCGGGTTTGAGATCACGGGGGAGTCTCGTGTTTGTTTACTTCACAAATCTATTTATGGTCTCAAACAGTCTCCACGGGCGTGGTTTGACAAATTCAGCAAGGCTGTTTATTAGGTTAGCTTCAAGCAAAGCTCGGCGGAGTCCTCTCTCTTCACTTGTCACCAATCAACGGGGACTACAATACTTGTCTATGTGGATGATATTCTGATCACTGGTGCTGACTCCGCTGGGATACAACAGGTTAAGCAATATTTAAACTATATCTTTCAAATCAAAGATCTGCGAAATCTTCGATATTTTCTTGGACTAGAGGTAGCACGGCGACCTGATGCCCTTGTCTTATCCCAACGTAAGTATTGCATTGACCTTCTGTAAGATGCTGGTCTCTCCGGTTGCAAACCAGCGGAAACCCCGATGGAAGTCAACCATAAGTTGTATGCTCAGGGATCTGAGGCTGACTCTCTACTTCCAAATCCAGAATACTATCGTCGTCTTGTGCGAAAATTGATATATCTAACCGTTACGCGACCAGATATATCATTTGCGGTAGGAGTGGTTAGTCGGTTCAAGCATACCCCACGAGTTTCCCACCTTCAGGCAGTGGAACGGATTCTCAGATATCTGAAGACTGCTCCTGGGTAAGGACTTGTGTATAAGCTATCGTCCTCTCTTTCTCTTATTGCATACTCTGATGCGGAATACGCGGGCTCGTTGGATGATTGACGTTCAACTACTGGTTGTTGCACTTACTTTGGAGGAAATCTTATTACATGGAGTAAGAAGCAGACAGTGGTTGCCCGCTCGTCTGCTGAAGCTGAGTACCGTGTGATTGCTGTCGTTACATCTAAATTAACCTGGTTAGAAAGTCTTCTAATGGATTTGGGAGTCAAATTGTCCTCACCATCGGTGTGGCTTTGTGACAGTCAAGCTGCGATACATATTGCGAAGAATCCTGTGTTCGATGAGCGGACTAAACATATTGAGGTTGATTGTCACTTTGTTCGAGAAAAGGTTCAATCAAAGGTGTTAAAGCTTGATCATGTTCCTGCGTCCGGGCAAGTTGTTGACATCCTTACCAAGACTTTACCTCGAAAATTCTATTATCAGTTCTTGTCCAAGCTTGGTGCCTACGACTTGTACGCTCCAGCTTGTGGGGGTGTGTTAAAAGACATAAGGAAAAATGATGTAAAGGCCCATTTATAGGACCATTTCCTTCTTCTTTTTCTTTAGTCCCACATCTATTGTATAGGATTCTTTCTTCTTCTCTTCTCATATATATTTGTATTCTCACTTGTATTTAATCAATGAAGAAGTATCTATAAGCTTGACCCATTGATTTTTACATGAGCTATCATCAGACGATAGCACCTACCGTCTACGGTAGTGAATAAAGATTGAACCCCATCTTTTTTCTAAAAATAATCTTCAATTTACTTTTTTTAAAATGTTAAAATTAGGTTTTTTATTCAATACTTCGGAATTCCCTTTATTTATCATAACAATTTTATGTATAATTAAATTCTTAAAAACCCGTATGCACCCCCCGCCCCCCATCTCTAAGGGCGTCAGTAGATCCAACATATAACTTTCATGGTCACCGCTCTGGCATGAATCCAAATTGATTCTTCGAGATAATAGTCTCTCGTCTACTCTTCTCTTTATTACTCGTTCCCATAATTTCATGGTTTGACTCATTAATTTAATTCATCTGTAATTGACACAATTTTATATATCTTCTTTGTTCTTATACAAAGGTACCAAAATACTCTTTGCATTGGTCCGACATCTTTTTTGTTTGTAATTTTTTATTAGAAAAACCTGTAAGCTACCAAATTTTTTTCTTTTCTATACATTTTCGTACTTTGATGATCATATAGTCTGACCCAACTGTTTTTCATTTTTCATCTTATTCAGAGCATCATTTATTTCTGTTGTATGAATTTTACTATAAAAAGTTATGTTCGTATACTTTTCTTATTTACTTAACTATTTGAAACTCATTTTATTGACTTTGTTTCATTATATAGTTGATATAAAAATATCTTTTCTATAGATCCTTAATAGCTGCATTATCTGTCAAAATTGTATATGTTTCATCCATTATGCATTTAACTTGGCTTAAATCTCTTGTCTTCCTATCTAGCTCAAACTATTTTATATATAATGCTCTCCAAGTTTTGTATCTAGTCGCTTGTAAAATTCTTTGTAAGTTTGACTTCTTGTTTTAATGACTTCTTTTTTTCTTTTTTGACAACTTTATAACTTCTCAAGTTTTTACCATTCCTACAAGCCTCGAGCGTTTTATAGCTAGCCAAATTTTCCCTCACTTTGTGTTACACTTTCTCTTTCTGTCACCAAGATTTTTTATGTGAGGACGCACAATATTTTGACTCTTCAAGTACGTTCTTTGCACTTTTCTTTAAATATAAAGAAATAACTTCTCATGCGACACTAAGATCATCAACTAATTGTTTCATAATAGATGTCTTAAAATCAATCTGTTTTTTCGTCTTCAAGTTCCATCTCCAAATTTTTATCAAAACTTGTCCTTTTCTTAAATTTATTATATTTAATTTGCACATCCAACACTGCTAGAATGTATTATGTTGTCAAACTTTCTTCTGATATGACTGGTATAATTTCTCAAATGATTCATAAGAGTGATTAAATTTTATGTTGGTAGTCTACCTAACATAACTCATCATTTTTCATCTGCGCTTGGACTGACATATGTTGGTTTATACTTTGTCCTATCATATTGCACTAAATTATGAGCAATACTGATTGAAGTCTTTTTGCTTAAGAGCATAATGTATCTTTTTTAGGAATCCAAGATCTTGCAAGATAAATCTCATCCATAGATTTAGGGTTTAGGGTTTATGTTTAGTGTTTAGGATTTAGAGTTTTGGGTTGTTAGGTGCATCAATTAGAAAATTGATGAAACTATTTCGATAAACTTTGTTTGCAACATTTAATTATTAACAATATTAGCTATTACTAAAATATAAAATACCAATTATTAGTTAATAATTTTTTACATTAATTATAATTTTTAGTTAATAGATTTTTACATTACTAAAATATAAACTGTTTCGAGAAATTTTTTCATTAGGGTTTATGTTTATAAAATACTAATTAAAGTAAAATTTTCAAATAAATCTAATAATTTTTTTATTTAATATATCATTTAAAGTAATAAATATTATTAGAGTATGAAAATGAATTTAAAGTATTTTTTATAGATAAATATACTTATCTACTTTATTATTAATATTATTTTATTAATTATTAATTGGAGACATAATATTCAAAATTAATAAAAGAGTTTTAATAAATGGTACAAGCCCGAATGAAAAATGATGAGGGTTGTGTTAGGTAGATGGTCAGTGTAAAACTTAGTTATCCTTATGAGTATAGATCATTTGAGAAATTATGCAAAAGCCAGGTTCTCCTGAAGGAACGCGTCGCATGATCCGAATGCGACATCTTGGCAAGGACCGTTGCATCTCTAGGACTTAGGTGTAGTGTTAAATTTCCAAGAGTTCTCGTCGTATGGTCCGAATGCGACGTCTTGGCAAGGACCGATGCACCTCCAAGAGGACTTGGGTGTAGTGTTAAATAGGCAAAAGTCCTCACATATTAGACGTCCTAGGGAAGTATGTCGTTGAAATTGTGATCGACTTAGGTTTGGAAGTTGAAATATAAGTACGCTAACAGGGAAAACGATGGAAGTAGTGGATACAATGATTAGGAGAAAGATAAATATATTATGTCTGCAAGAGACTAGTAAGTGACTGATAAAGCTAAATTTTTAAATAATTCAGATTTTAAATTATGATACATAGGAAAAAATAAAACAAGTAGTGGAATAGGTATTATTGTAGATACTACTTGGAAGGATGAAGTTGTTAGGATTAGTAGAAAAAGTGATACAATCTTAGCTCTTAAATTGATCATAAGAAAGAAAATTATTAATGTGATCAGTGATTATGCGCCACAAGTAGGATTAAGTGAAACTATTAAAGTGCAATTTTGTGAATACTTAAATGATTTAGTAAGAGAAATCCCACAAATAGAGAAAGTGCAAGACAAAGTGAGAGCAAAGAGAGTCAGCTTTAAATCACTCTACGCTTGTAGGAATGATGAAAACTTAGGCAGGTAAAGTCGTCAAAAAAGAAGCAAGACAGACAGTAAGTAAAGCAAGAAGTCAAGCTTATGAAATTTTTTATAAGAGACTAGATAGCAAAGATGGAGAACGTGACATATATAAAATTGCTCGAGCTACAGAAAGAAAGACGAGATTTGAGTCAAGTAAAATGCATAAAAGATGAGACAGATACAGTTTTGACGATTGATGTGGATATTAAAAAGCGATGGAAAAAATATTTTTATCAACTTTATAATGAATAAAGTATAATGAATTGAACTTAAAATAGTTAAGTAAATCAGAGAAATGTATAAAAATATAACGTTTTATCGTAAAATTCAAGTATCAGAGGTAAAAGATGTTCTAAATAAGATGAAAAATGGAAATGCGGTTTGATCAGACGATATACCAATCGAAGTATGGAAATGTATAAGAAATGAAAGAATTTTGTGGATTACATATTTTTTCAATAAGATACTGAAGTCAAACAGAATGTCAGGTCAATGGAGAGAAAGTATATTGGTATCTTTGTATAAGAATAAAGGGGATATACAAAATTGTGTTAATTACAGAATAATTAAATTGATGAGTTATACCATGAAACTATGAGAACGAGTAATAGAAAGAAGATTAAGTCGAGAGACTAACATCTCGGAGAATCAATTTGGATTCATGTCAGGGAGGTCGGCCATGAAAGCTATACATCCCTTGAGGAGACTCATTGACAATTATCGAGAAAGAAAACAAGATTTGCATATATTATTTATTGATCTTGAAAAGGCTTATGATATAGTTCCAAGAGAGATCTTATGCAGAGTCTTAGAAAAAAAAGGTATAAATATATCATATATTGACACAATCAAAGATATGTATACAAATTCAGTGACAAGGGTGAGGACATCTGGAGGATTAACACAGGAATTCCCTATTACTGTTGGCTTACATTAAGGTTCACCTTTAAGCCCTTATCTCTTTACCCATATCTTAAATGAGCTCACGAGTCATATCCAAAAAGCAATACCTTGGTGTTTATTGTTTGTTGATGAAATCGTTTTGGTTGATGAGACGCGCGAGGGTGTAAAAGCAAAACTTGAATCTTGGCAAGATACTTTAGAAAAGACGGGTTTTAGGTTGAGCAGGGCAAAGACGGAGTATATGGAGCTTAAATTTAGCAGTACAAGAAGGACAGATGACTTCATTATTAAGTTGGGTGATCAAGATATTTCCAGTAGTGGGTGTTATAAATATCTTGGACCAATAATTCAAAAGGACGGAGGTATTGATAAAGATGAGACACATAGAATCCAAGCGGGTTGGTTGAAGTGGAGAGACGCGTCAGGGATCTTATGTGATCGTAAAGTACCACTAAAACATAAGGGCAAGTTTGACCATACTGCAATTATACCCGCGATGCTCTATGGTTCAAAGTGTTGTGCAGTGAATTGTGTACATGAGCAAAAAATGGGAATTGCGGAGATGAGAATGCTTAGGTGGATGTGTGGACACACGAGATTGGATAAAATTAGGAATGAAAGTATCCGGATATGACAAGAGTAGCACTGATTGCAGAGAAGATGCGAGAAGCGCGTCTAAGATGTTTTGGACACGTACAAAGGAGACCATTAGAGACACTTGTTAGGCATTGTGAGAGTCTGGTCACTAGAAATGTTAAACGAGGGAGGAGTAGACCAATAAAGACTTGGAATGTAACCATAAGGAAAGACATGATGTACTTAGGCATTAGTGAGATTATGACAAAAGATAGGGCACAATGGCGACAAAGGATCCATATAGGCAACCCCACTATAGTGGGATAAAGGCTTGAGTGTTGTTGTAGTTTTAATAAATATATATTTTATATTGTATAAACTGTTTATATTTAATAATTTTTAATAACCACTAATTATTATTATTATTATCGTTAATAACAACGATTAATAATTATTCATTTTTATTGATAACTATTATTAGCCATTAGTAGTTATTAATTTGTACTAATTGTTAATTTAATTAATGATGTTAACTTTTAATACCAAAATATACTTTTGACTATTTGAAAGAGTTATTCCAAAATTAATGCTCCACCACTCCTAAAACGTTGATCTAAACAGAACCAAATTACTGCCAACAACTATATTGTGACTAGAAGTTTGACTTCCTATTATCCTGGGAGCTCTCCAAATCAGTATCAATGACTTAATGTTGACCGTTTACTCTCCAAATCAGTATCAATGACTTAATGTTCACCATTTTTTGGAGAATATGATTCTTTATCCTTATGACTCGTTGAGCAGCCTCCTGCTATTGATTCCCTGGAGCATACATGTACTTTGACATTCTAACAATGAATTTAATGCCTGGATGAGTCCAAAATTGATATATATATATATATATATATATATATATATATATATATATATATATATATATATATATATATATATATATATATATATATATATATATATAAGTCTGTCTACCTACAAGTCTCTGATTGCTTTAGATCTCAATCCTACCTCCATATTTATCTTCATTAATCCTATGATTGACTTCAATAGGTATAGGGTCTGTTTGGCGCAGCTCTGGCGGCTGGAAAATCTCTATTCCAGCCGACAGAGCTGCTTTATATGTGTTTGAGACAGCTTCCTGTGAAGAGCTTTTCAAAAATCTGGAGCTGTTTTGCAGCTTTTCAGAAATCTCCCCCCCCTCCAGCTTCTGCTCCTGCAAAATAACTTTCTCTCTCACAAGTTTTGGAAATCTAATGGTTTCTTCAGTTGGAACATGCTTAGAGGCCGGACGGCCTTCCTCCGGCGATTCCGAGCCCCGGACGGCCTTCCTCCGGCGATTCCGAGCCCCCGACGTCCTTCCTCCGGCGATTCCGAGCGCACTTCTGCATAGAACACCCAAACACTCTGCAGCTTTTCAAAACTGCTCCCCAGAGATCTATTTTAAACAGCTCTATCCGGACAGCAGCTTTTTAATCCGCCAGAGCTGTCCCAAACAGAGCCATAGTCATAGGAGCACATTCCAGCATATATATGTCTTCAAGCAGTCCTGCACAAAAAGACTGCCGGTCCGGTTTAGGACCGGTCTTTTGGCTGACCGGTCCCGCTCAACCGGGACCGGTTTTCCTCTTCTTGATGAGGACCGGTTGGGACCGGCGGACTGGTCCTAACCGGTCCCGGACCATTTTTTTTACTGGTACTCTGCTATTCTGAATCGATTGCAGTCTTCTTTTTATTAGATTTTGTATGAATATTGTCTAGAATCAAGTTTTGGCTCTAATCTCATCTAGGTTGATGATAATGGAGAGAATTATAGTCCAAAACCTATGAATACGAGTGCATAACCGGTCTAATTAACGGTCTTTTACCAGTCTTTTATCGGTCCCAGTCTTTTACCGGTCTTTTACCGGTCTTTTCCCGGTCTTTTGCCGGTCTTTTGCCGGTCCCTGTCCCGGTCCGGGACCGGTCTTTGGTGGAAAATGGGGGACCCCTGGGACCGGTCCGGGACCGGACCAGTCCTAACCGGGACCGGTCCCTGTCCAGTCCCAACCGGACCGGTTAGGACCGTTTTTTTTTGTGCACCACTATCTTCAAGAGATTAAAAACCAAACGGCGAATAAAATACGAGATTTTCTAATTTTCCAACGAGATGAGGCGTCATTTTCATTCAAGTGCGCTGAATTATGTCCCGCAAACCAAACGGCGAATAAACTACGATCAAATATAATAGTCGACAATCCTAAGACAATAGTTCATAACCAAAACATGCAAATAAGAGAAATTAAAGCATCCATACCTAGATTTGTTTATGCATGCTTCAGGATGGAGAACCGTTGGCGGGAGTGCTCCCGACTTGACGACGGTTCCACGACGGGGCTGCAAGTAATTAGGAAAATTCGGATTTGAGATATTTGGGAGGGTGGAGAGTGAGATCTGTAGGAAAACGGGCGAGAGAGGGTGAGGCCCTGTGGGATCGGGAGGATGGGAGGGAGAGGGTGGCCGACTGGCAAGTTGGTATCGTGGATCTGGAGGGTTAGGGGTTGGCGAATTAAGCTGGGGGCCAAGTGAGGCGGAGGAAGGTGCAGCGGAGCTTGGGAGGAGGCTGCAGGTTCTGCTGGGGCGGAGGAGGGGCCGTGTGATTCTTTCAGAGGGCGGTGGAGAAGGGGAAGAAGCAGATTGGGGCTTTACTGAAGGCTGGAAGGGGGTTGCAGGCTCTGTTGAGGCGGGAAGGGCTATGCGGGTATTGTCGGAGGCGGGGGGAAGTGGGCGGGAGCAACACCTTCGGAGTCCACCGAAGGAATAGACCGGCAAGTTGCAGTACGACAACTTTCTGTCCCTAGGGACGACCACCAACATGCATTTTTATAAGAGAAAAGCTAAAACAAAATTAAGGCTCCCGATCGGACAGCTATAATTGTTCGGCCCGATCGGAGGCTAAATACATCATGAAAATAAAAACTAATATATGAAACTGGCTCGGAACGACCCTCTGGGCGCATCCGCGGACTCGGATCGCCCAACCGGGTCGTCGATCACCGCCTCCTGCGGGAATAGACGCGTGCGTGTCGTCGATCGTCATCAAATCCCCCTGACTTGAAAGCGTTCATCTCCGGTGAGTGAAGATGATCGTACTCTCGGTACAAGTCTGGGGCGAGTCTCTCGAGCTCCTCAACAGCAATCCAAGTTTTGTCTGAAGTCGGGCGAGCAGACCAATGGACTAAGTACCGTAGGACCACCGAACCGCCCATCGTCGTGAAGTCATGACCAACAATCTGTAGTGTATCTCCAGTAGGCGACTGTCGTGGCAATGTATCTCTGTCTGAATGTGGTGCCACTGGAACTGTCGGTTGTAGAGTGGACTCCTCTGAGTGGTGCTCACCCGCCCGCAACTTCCTGGGAGAGGTCGGTGTGGTTGCACAAGAGGGGTGAGGGTCAAACTGTGGCTCAGAGGTGAGTGGGGATAAAGAGTCCCCGTACACTCGCTCCTCATAGTGGACCAGATTTGGTGCTATGTAATTCTTATGGCTGCGTTCCATGTCCTATTGGTTCACCCTTGGCTTTATGATCGGGATGTGATTCATCATGGACGAGCCAACACGTATGAATTTCCATATAAGAGCAAGAAGATTATTTTAAAGCCTACCCCACCCAAGGAGCCCTCTAGTTCATCTAAAGGCACTACCATCCCTGTTGAGAGAAAGACATTGAGTTTGATGGGTAGACAGGAGTTTACTTGTGAGTCTTTTATTGGGGGAGTCATGTATGCTTTAGTCTGTATGTTAGCTAAGGAAGATTCTAATATCTTGGGAGATTTACCACTTGAGTTGAGGGAGTTATTGGAGGAATATAAGGACGTTTACCCGGATGAGTTACCTTCAACGTTGTCACCGATGCGTGATATCCAGCACGCTATATATTTTATCCCGAGCTCATCTTTACCGAACCTCCCTCATTACCGTTTGAATTCCGCTGCCCATCAGGAGTTACAATCTCAAATTTCGGATCTCTTGCAGAAGGGATTCATTAGGTATAGCATTAGTCTGTGTGCGGTACCAGCTTTATTAGCACCTAAGAAGGATGATACTTGGAGGATATGCGTTGATAGCCGTGCTATCAACAAGATCACCACAAAATACCATTTCCCTATTCTCCGTTTGGATGATTTGTTAGATATGTTAGCGGGAGCCACGATTTTGTCAAAGTTGGATCTTAGGAGTGGCTACCACCAGATTAGAATCCGGGAAGGGGACGAATGGAAAACTGCCTTCAAATATAAGGATATGAGTGGTTAGTCATGCCCTTTGGACTATCCAACGCTCCTAGTACCTTTTCTCGTATGATAACCCCATGTCTTTAGGTCATTTATGGGTAAGTTTATCGTAGTCTATTTTGAAGACATTCTAGTCCATAGTACCTCATCGTCCGGTCATGAGTCCCACCTATGCCTCGTGTTTACCACTCTTCGGCGTGAGACATTATTTCTAAACATTAAGAAGTGTACTTTTAGCGTGAGGTCGGTTGAGTTCCTCGGATATATTGTGAGTTCTGAAGGCATTCATGTGGATCCCAAAAAGGTCCAAGCCATTCAAGAGTGGCCCCGAGCCTTCCACCATTCGAGACGTTCGTAGTTTCCATGGCCTAGCCACTTTTTATCGCCGGTTTATCCGAGACTTTTGTAGCATCATGGCCACAATTACTGATTGTCTTAGGAACGGAGAATTTACTTGGTCAAAGTCAGCGGCCCACGCTTTCCAACTAATTAAAAATAAAATGTCGGAAGCACCTATTTTACATATCCTGGATTTTAGCAAAGACTTTGAACTCGCTTGTGACGCGTCGAGTGTTGGTATTGGTGGTGTGTTAAACCAAGAAGACCATCCGGTAGGATATTTTAATTAGAAATTATCGTGTCCCAAATTAAATTATTCAAATTATGATAGGGAATTTTATGTGGTAATGCGATGCCTCCATCATTGGTGACATTATCTTTGGCGACATTATCTCCTCCCCAAGGGGTTTGTATTATTATCGGATCATGAGGCTTTAAGATTTATAAATTCACAAACCAAAATCAGCCCCCAACATGCGAAGTGGGTCTCGTTCTTGCAAGAATACACGTTTGTCCTTAAGCCCTTTAAGGGTACCCAAAATCGTGTGGTCGACGCCCTTAGACGTGTCTCTTTATTGTTAACTACGATGGCAGTCAAGGTCATAGGATTTGAGCGCATTAAGGAAGAATACGCTTGTTGCCCCAATTTTAAGGACATTTACTTATCCTCCTTAGACGAATCACCCACCTCCAATTATGTATCCCACGTTCATCCCTTCGTGACTTCATTATCTGGGAACTACATAGTGGTGGCCTTGGAGGTCATTGTGGACGTGATAGAACTATCACTTTAATGGAAGGTAAATTCTATTGGTCGGGCCTTAAGTCGTTAGTCACTAGGATTATTAGAAGTTGTCGCGCGTGCCAGTTAGCTAAGGGTAGTAAAACTAACGTTGGGTTATATACTCCTCTTCCGATCCCATCCATTTCTTGGGAAGATGTGAGTATGAATTTTATTTTTGGCCTCCCTCCCACGATTCGGAGACATGACTCCATCTTCGTAGTGGTAGACTGTTTCTCCAAAATGGCTTATTTTGTACCTTGCAGCAAAACAAGTGTCGCATCTCACATTGCTAAATTATTTTTTAAGGAAGTCGTTAGCCATCGGAGAGTACCTAAAACGTTGGTGACGGATCGTGACGTGAAATTTACTAGTTATTTTTGGAAGACCCTTTGGAAGCTTAGACACCAAACTATTATTTTCCACAGCTTATTACCCGCAAACGGATGGCCAAACGGAAGTGGTAAATAGAAGTTTGGGTTCGTTATTACAGTGTCTTGTGGGTGACCATAAGGGCACTTGGGATTTAATTCTCCCGCATGCCCAACTAGCATATAACAATTCTAAGAATCGATCCACGAGTCTTTCGCCAAATGAGATTGTGCACGGTTACAAGGCTCCTGTGCCTCTTGACTTGGTCTCATTACCACCAACGTATAAATCAAGTCATTTTGCACAAACCTACGCTCAACACGTTCATGATTTGCACAAACAAATTCAAGAGAAATTGACCACTCAATATGAATCTTACCAATCACAAGCTAACTTACATAGGCGAGCATCCCATTTTAATGTTGGCGGTCTAGTTTTGGTACGTTTAGTCCCGGAACGGTTACCTTCGGGCACCATTAAAAAGTTGGCCCCTAGGCGAGCCGGTCCTTTCAAAATTATCAAGTGATTCGGTGACAATGCTATTGTTTTGGACTTGCCGGCTGATTGGGGAATTTCCCCTATATTCAATGTTTCCGACTTAACGCCTTATGTCTCTCCACTGCCAACAAATTCCCCTTTGTCTACTTTTTCTTTTTCTCCTTCGTCTCATGCTATGGATGGTGAGTATGCTATGGATGGTGAGTATGCTACTTTGCCTTCTTCTCATGCTAATTCATTTCCAAGGTTTCCCCAGACCTTTGTTGTGCCTGACAGGATTTTAGCTGATGACGTTCTTTCTACCACTGATGGTGACATCCGTCTCTTCCTTATCCGTTGGCGTGACTGCCCTGCGTCGGATGACTCTTGGGTGACCGAGCCAGTTACTACTCGTGGATGCTGATCTTCTCCACCGCTATCTCACGAACCACTCATCGGTGATGAGTGCTTTTGGGCGGGGGAGAATTGATGAAGATCGTGATAGAGATGGGGATCGTGATGAGGATTGTGCGAAGCTTGATGGCGATGCCGTCCCGACCATGCAAGGACTTACGGCGTCGCGACAATAATCTTGATGCACGACATCGCCGCGACAATATTTTGGATGCACGTCATCGCCATTACAACCTTCACCTGCGTCCGCATTTAACTAAATAATGTTTAATATGTTTCAACATATTAAACGACGCGTTTATTTTTAATAATTGCTGCAGTTTATTTTATTCCAACTTTTATTTAAAACATTTTTTATCAATCCTTGTTTTACAGGCTTGGATGAAGCCTCTTGTTTGTATGGTTGAGATCTTGTATTAGACCTTATATATAGGTCTATTTTATTAATGCAAATCAGTTTTGGAACCCTAAAAAAAAGAAACACTCGCGGCAGCCTAGAGAAGTTTTGGCCAGCCCTCTCCTCCAGCCCGCCGCCCAGCCCTCCTCTCCCAGGTTTGGCACTCCTCCCCCATTGGTGGCTGCTCCCAGGTGTATGAACCCTCCCCGGTGAGACTCCGAAGTTGGTGGACATGCATTCTCTCGCTCCGGTGCGACTCCGGTGGATCCGTGGCGTGTGACTCGCCACAAAGTTTATATTTTGGTTGGGTAACAATTTCCTATACTTCTACTTGTGTGTTTCCTCTTTCTCGTCACGATTTGGTGGAAAATTTATGTGTGAATTCGAATAACTTTGAATAATCATTGCACGTTTTCAAAACTAATTCATTTGTGATCTTTATGCATTTGATTTCTTTGGAGGATTCGGTGACTCCTAGGTCGGCTTTGTTTTGGGACTAAAATCGGACTAATTTTGATCATCATAATTTTAGTCGGGAGATCCCCTCTTGTTCGTGTTTGTGAATGATAAAATAATATTTATTATTGGCGGCTAATTCTCTTGCGTAATTATGAACGTAATTCGGACTGGTTAGAGAGAGGATTCGCCTTGTGTCGTAAGCCGAAAGCATAGGCCTGCATCACCATGTAGGGCCAAAGGTTCTGTGTCATCACTCTCATGAACGTGCGTGCTTGGTGCGTTCGATAGCCCGAACGGCATAACCAGCCATTTATACAGGCCGTCTTTCATTTTGAAGGTCGTCTTCCACTCATCACCATCACGAAACCGAATCTGGTGGTACCCACTCCGCAGGTCAATCTTTGAAAAGATCTGGTCAGTCATCGCATCACGGTCGTCAAGGCGGGGAATGGGAAAATGATACTTCACCGTAATATTATTGATGGCCCGGCTATCAATACACATACGCCAGCTCTCATCCTTCTTCGGGGTAAGAAGGGCAGGAACGACACACGGGCTCAAGCTCTCTCGAATAAAGTTCTTCCAAAGAAGATCCTCCACCCAAGGTTGTCCGGATCGAGATCCTAGGTGGGATCGTTTAAGGGGTTGGATCGTAGGATCGGATCGTGGATCGTAAGATCTCACTACATTCTTAAAACAAGACTTAAATGATGAAATTGAATTTGATATCAATCATATCATACAATTACACAAATAATCTATACCTAAAACCATATAATTAATAATTTTCATTTGTTTACTGTAAGACTATTATTACTAGAAATCTATAATAAACAACATGCATTAAAAAATAAGAACATGCATTAAAAATAAGAACATGCATTAAAAAACAACTATGATTGTAAATGTACCAGAGTAGTGTAACTTCCGACTCTACGTTAGTAACTCTAAAGCCAAGATGAGTAAGCATTTTTGTCTTAGTTGTCCCATATTCGTCAAACTATCTTCAGTAACCAAATCAATCCAGATTACAGTCCAGAAATCCGGATGATTTCTTGACTGATTTCAGTCCAGAAATCAAAGAAGAAGAAGAAGAAGAACCGTGGGGAAGAAAAAGAAGAAGAAGAAGAAGAAGAGACGTGAGGAAGAAGAAGAAGAGTCGTGACGAAGAAGAAGAGCCGTGACGAAGAAAGAAGAGCCGTGACGAAGAAGAAGATTCGTGACGAAGAAGAAGAGCCGTGACGAAGAAGAAGAGCTGTGACGAAGAAGAAGAGCCGTGACGAAGAAGAAGAAGAATACTTGTATGCCGGGAGGGGAAGAGAAGGCCGTCAAGAGGAAAGGTATCACCGGGAAGAAGAAGAAGAAGAAGATGATTGTTGAAGCCAAAATTGGCTTCTGTGGAGTTCGGGGTCCCAAAAGAGGGGTGACCGCGCACCTACTACCCTCAAGCGAACGATCTAGGCACAAGATTAGGAACACAAGGGACAGACCCAAGGTCTCAGCGTGGAGGACCCACCGCATACCCGGAAGACTAACAAACTCTTCCCCTCCCAAGCCAAAGGCTGAGCTAAGACACCTTCGGAGGGCGCTCTTGGCCGACCGGAACATCTAAGGAGGATCTCAAGAACAACTCTCTCCTATCCAGATGTGTCTCCTTGGGTCTACACAAAAATGCTCCTCACCCGCCCTACTGATGGCGCAAACTCTCCGAGCAATGCCACGACACGCTGCCCAAACTGGGCCACTAACAACGTAATTCCGCTATTCTGACTGGCTGTCAACAGGCCATGAGGGGCTTCCCGGCAACTATACCTCGGGGCCCCTACGGGGCGAGCGGTTCTCGAGAACACCGCCTGCCTAATAAAAAGAAGAAACCTACACATCCTCAGAGCATCACAGATATTAAAAGAATATTACAGGAATATGAATTCCATACTTCGGCACGCAGGCCGGCATATAAATAAAAAAGGCCTTCGAGGGCCGGCACAAGCTTGGGCTTAAGCCCGCTACTCCCCGCCTGGTACTGCAACACCTGTACGTCAACGTCTCGACAAGCGGCGGTCAGCTAAACGCCAGTTGGTCAACATAAGCTGGCCGAACATATTGCGTGTACCCTTTTTTCGGGGTTATGGTGCGCATTCCCTGCAAATGGAAAATATACAACATCCTCGGAGTCTTCTCCGGGATCCCCAGAACATCACCAATCCGGCTCACACGTCCGGATGGGCTTCACACAGCATGCCTAAACCCGTACTCACGCTTCCGGGTGCTAACACAGTTAATTGCGGGGACGTACACGTCAACCCGTCGGAGAGCTCCCTTCCTCCACCCGTTGGTGGAGAGGGGCTTCCATGCAAATATGGA
This sequence comes from Platanthera guangdongensis, assembly GCA_039583875.1. NCBI lineage: Eukaryota > Viridiplantae > Streptophyta > Magnoliopsida > Asparagales > Orchidaceae > Platanthera > Platanthera guangdongensis. The sequence continues at coordinate 190,607,724 of CM077158.1, read as the reverse complement.
AACTGAGGGCTTCACCTGCCCAAGTAGAAATTTCGTTACCCTTGACGCGTGTTTGGCGGGGCCGTAACCGCGCTCATTGCCCGAGGCTCCACGTCTAGCGTCCGTGGTGGTTGTCCATGCTCGGATCCGACCATCGTTAACTGTTGAAAGCTCCGAATGACTTTTCCCCTCCATGGTCGAGCCTCTCCAAGGCCGACCGTGCTCCACGTGACACCGAGGAAGTCAATCCCGGCCTCCACGACTTCAGGCGGCGTCGGGGAAGCTGGTCCCGACTGGCCTAGCTCCAAACGGCGCCGGGAGAGGAGCTCCCGGTCGACCTAGCTGTAGGCGGCGCCGGGAGAGGAGCTCCCGGCCGGCCTCGCTTTAGGCGGCGCCGGGAGAGGAGCTCCCGGCCGGCCTCGCTTTAGGCGCCGCCGGGAGAGGAGCTCCCGGCCGGCCTCACTTTGCCCTAGGCGGTGGCGACGAAGAGAGAGAGTAAAAGAGAGGGGGCGGGCTTGCTGTTTGCCGGCGGCGGCGGCCTGGACAGAAGTAAGAGCGGCTCGGGCTGCTGCTGTTGCTGGCCGACGGGAAGGAGAAGAGGGGGCGGCGTGGCTGCTGCTGTTGTTGGCCGACGGGAAGGAGAAGAGGGGGCGGTGTGGCTGCTGCTGTTGTTGGCCGACGGGAAGGAGAAGAGGGGGCGGCGTGGCTGCTGCTGTTGTTGGCCGACGGGAAGGAGAAGAGGGGGCGGCGTGGCTGCTGCTGTTGGCGGCCGGAGAAATAGGCGGCCGGGGCGGGGTCGGACGCTGCTCCAGGCGGCCGGAAAAAGGGAGATAGGGGCGGGGTCGGGTGCTGCTCCAGGCGGCCGGAGGGAGAGAGGGAGGCGGGAGCTCGGGCCGCTGCTCCAGGCGGCCGGAATGATGTTGTTGTCGTCTTTTTCTCCCAGGCCAAACCCTAAACCCTGCCCCAGATTTTTCTTCTTGCCCTGCTCTCCCCGACCCCCCTCTTCCTCTTATCTCCATAAAAACTTTTGTCTATATATATATATATATATATAATATAATATATATAAAATAATATATATATATATATATAATATAACATATATATTATAAGCCAAAGCAAATAAAATCTCCGCACGCACGCGCGAGGACCCGCACGAGCTCGAACGAGCCTGCACCAAAACGCCGCTCATAGTATGTCCCGAGCGCGCCGTTTGGGGAGGATCCCGCTCGACCGGATACGGGGTTGTACACAATCCCCGCTCTTTTCGAGGTTGGCACAAGCTCGGAAAGAAATGTCCAACCCCAAGTATCCGGCGAGTGGGAGCCGACCCAAAGAAAAATTTTAGAGAAAAACTCACTTGAAGATAAAGGGAGCTCCACACCAAGGCTTAGATCAGAAACAACTCACTATCTTGAATATGTTCAGATGGGCGTACGTTTTATAAACACAATTATTCTTTTTGAATCTGTTTTTGTAACGGTGATATAACAAGTAGCAAAATTGATTAGAAACTAGCATAGAATGAGGATTTAAAAGCAGGAGCAGGTAAAGGTATAGATGGACCGATAAATCTTAGCATACCAGCTTGATCAACATGGACAGGTAGAGATCAATCATATAATGACTTATTAACACGACCAATAATTACTCTTATAGTTCCCATCACGGCAACCTTTGCTAATCCCATAGATGAATTCACTATACCCATTTCCTCACAGCAACAGCGGGTCTTTCCTGGGCGCACCAGTACTTCCTGTGTTTCTCTCCACAGGTGGACACCGCATAAGTACAAATGTCAGGGGTCTTTCCTGGGCACACCAGTACTTCCTGTGACTCGCTCCACAGGTGGACACCCTATGACATCAAGCATCACAAAAAGGGCCTTTCCTGGTCCCACCAGTACTTCCTGTGCCTCATTCACAGGTTGGACCCAAAACCATCACAAGGCTATTTTCCTGGGCTACCACCCCAGTACTTCCTGCTACTCCTTTTCGCAGGTATAACCCGTAGACTCCTTAACACTACACGTTTATCACGGAGTCTTCTCCGGTTCGTATGCAACATCACCAATCCAGACCAACCTGTCCAGATGGGCTTCACACAGCATGCCTATTCCGTACTCCATTTCCGGATCTATATGCAATACAAAGGGGATTTCAAGCATCCACCCAAAGATTCCCAAAATCAGCCACCTCTTGGTGGGGGAAATCATAAGATATGCCAAAAAGGAAGCCTTCACATGGCTAGGAAGAAAAGTCGTTACCCTTGACGATCGCTTCGGTGCCATGGCCTCCAAGCTAGCTTGCAAGACTTGCAAGATCGTTTCCTCCGCAACGCTGGCTTCGGATCTCTCGTCGGTAAACCGCAGCACCACCAGCAGCAGCCCCCTTTCCTCTTCCTCCTCCTTTCTCTCTCTCTTTCTCTCTCTTGAAGAAAGATGAAGGCCAAATTCAAGTGAGCAACACTTCTCTGATTTCGGCCCTTAAGGAAAAAGGAGAAGAGGCTTCAGCCCTTGGATCCAGACTGAAGAAATGGACGGCCACGATTCTGCCAAAAACACAAATTTTGACCAGACACGGCCTCGAACACGGCCGCGTGCCTGGCCGTGTGCCTCAAGCGGTGGTCAACCGACTTATCCAAACCAGTGACACGCCCACGGGACACGCCCGTGTCATGGGCCGTGTCACCAACACGCCTTCAGACACGCCCGTGTCTGTGGCCGTGTACCTGGGTGAAAAAAATCCCAAATCATCCCGAGACTTCACACGGCCTGTGACACGCCCGTGTCCCAGGTCGTGTGCCCAGACACGGCACAAAGACATGCCCTGTCGAATTCCTTCGGCGGGCTGAGTTCGTCGCCTGATTTGACACGCCCTGTGACACGCCCGTGTCACAGGCCGTGTTCAACACTCGACACTCGACGATCGTCGAGCAAAAATCGTCGAGCATGCGACACGGCCTTGGACACGCCCGTGTCCTGGGCCGTGTGCCTCCTCTCGACGAATCGTCGAGAGCAAAAATCGTCGAGACAAAGCCCAATCGTCGACACAACCTCGACACGCCCTGCGACACGCCCGTGTCGCAGGCCGTGTCCCCTGACATGCCCTGGGACACGCCCGTGTCCCAGGCCGTGTCACCCAAATTTTCCTGTTTCAGAACTTTGGGCTGTTACAATCCTCCCCTCCTACAAGAAATTTTGTCCTCGAAATTTAAAGACAGGAAAGTAACAGAAACTAGCAAGAAAATGTAACAACATATATCTATATATAAACGTTTATGTTACAATATTCTCGCTCCAAATTACAGAAACAATTCAGGGAACTCTGCTCGCATGGTTTGCTCGCGCTCCCATGTCAGCTCTTCACGGCCGCAGTTGTCCCACCGGACTTTCACCATACCGACCGTCTTGTTCCGCAACTGTTTCTCGGCTCGATCTTCGATCCGAATGGGTCTAACTCTCGTCGTTAGCCCATACTCTACCGGCACACGATCATCCGCGATCACTTGAGCTGGATCTTTCACGGCCTTCCGAAGCACCGAGATGTGAAAGACATCATGTAACCCACCCAAGTCTGCCGATAGAGCTAGTCGATAAGCCGCTTCGCCAATTTGCTCAACCACTTCGAAAGGACCCAAATATCTTGGAGTCAACTTTTTCAATCGTCGAATCCTGGAGACACCTTTGAATGGCTTGATCATCAAGTAGACCCAATCGCCAACCGCAAATTCAACGTTCCGGTGCTTGGCGTTGTAGTACTTCGCTTGTCGATCTTGAGCAATCAGCAATCTCTCTCGAATAGTCCGAATGGTTGAGTTTGCTTCATCCACCTCATTTGGTTTAACAACCCGGGCTTCACCCGCTTCTACCCAAGCCAAGGGAGTACGACACTTCCTTCCATATAGGGCTTCATATGGTGCCATCCCAATGCTTGCTTGGTAGCTGTTATTATATGCAAACTCGACCATATAGAGATGATCTTCCCATTTCTTTCCGAAGTCAAGGGCGCACATTCGGAGCATGTCCTCCATTGTTCTGTTGGTACGTTCAGTCTGGCCATCCGTTTGGGGATGAAAGGCCGTACTGAAAGTCAACTTCGTGCCCAACAGTCGGTGAACTAGCCTCCAATCATTTGACGTGAATCGCCCATCTCGATCACTTACGATGCTCCGAGGAACACCGTGAAGTCGCACAATCTGATCAACATATAACTTTGCCAAACTTTCAACCGAATCATCCCGCCTGTTCGGAAGAAAATGTGCTACTTTTGTTAGCCGGTCAACTATCACCCAAATGGAATCATTTCCTCGCTGCGATCTTGGCAATCCATGCACAAAATCCATGGAAATATCATCAAATTTCCACACTGGGATTGGTAGTGACTTCAAATAACCGCCCGGCTTTTGGCATTCCGCCTTCACCATCGCACATGTTTGACATTTGGCGACATATAGGGCAACATCTTTCTTAAGTCCTGGCCACCAGAAAAGCTTCTTCATATCGTTGAACATCTTTGTGCTCCCGGGGTGAATGGAATACTTCGTATAATGTGCTTCATACATCAGTTCTTCCCTCAACTTCCCCACATTCGGGACGCACAAACGGCCCTCTTTTCGCAAAAGACCGTCATTCCAGGTGAATTTGCCTTCTGGTTCTTCATTCACATAGCGCAAGAGATCTTCATCCAACTCCGTTGCCCGTCGAACTCGGTCCGCAAGGTCACATTGCACCTCGGTCCAGTTCAAACATGCAGTGGCAGTGGAACTCTTGTCAACACAATAGATCTCCAATGCTTCCAACTCATGGATAAGACGTTCATCATGTCTTTGTAACCAATTTGCTCTAGCCGGAACTCGCCGACTCAAGGCATCCGCGACAACATTCCCCTTCCCGGGTGTATAATGAATCTCGAACGTGTAGTCCCCAAGGAACTCCAACCACCTTCGTTGTCGCATGTTCAACTCTTTCTGCTCCAAAAGATACTTTAGGCTCTTATGATCGGTATAGATCTCCACCTTCACTCCATAAAGGTAGTGTCGCCACAGCTTAAGTGCAAAAATCACCGCCGCTAGTTCCAAATCATGGACGGGATAGTTTCGCTCGTGCACCTTCAGCTGGCGTGAGCCATAAGCAATCACCTTTCCGCTCTGCAGAAGAACGCAGCCTAAACCGCTTCCTGAGGCATCACTATAAATCACAAACCCATCGGTTCCACATGGCGAAGACAACACCGGCGCCGTGGTCAACCGAACCTTCAGCTCGTCAAAAGCTCGTGCGCACTCTGGCGTCCAAACGAACTTCTGATCCTTTCGCGTCAGTGTGGTTAGAGGCAAAGCGATCCGCGAGAAGTTCTCCACAAATCTTCTATAGTAGCCTGCAAGTCCAAGGAAACTCCTGACCTCGGCCACGGAAGACAATATTGGCCATTCTTGTATGGCTTTTATCTTCGCTGGATCCACTGCAATGCCCGCTCCACTCACCACATGGCCCAAAAATGCCACTGACGATAGCCAAAACTCACACTTTGAGAACTTGGCATATAGCTGATTTTGCCTCAACGTGTTCAACACCAACCGCAAATGAATCTCATGCTCAGTTTTAGACTTCGAGTACACTAGGATGTCATCAATGAACACGATCACAAACAGGTCCAGGTACTCACGAAAAATACGGTGCATCAGATCCATAAACACCGAAGGCGCATTGCACAATCCAAAGGGCATAACTGTGAACTCATAGTGCCCATAGCGCATTCCAAATGCGGTTTTGGGAATGTCACCTTCCCGAATTCTTAACTGGTAATAACCAGACTTCAGGTCCAACTTCGAATAGACGGTAGATCCCACCAGCTGATCAAATAATTCATCAATCCGAGGTATCGGATACTTATTCTTCTCGGTCAGCTTATTCAATTCACGGTAATCGATACACAACCGTAACCCACCATCTTTCTTTTTTACAAAAAGCACAGGCGCGCTCCAAGGTGACATACTTGGGCGAATATAACCTTGCTCTCGCATTTCTTGTAGTTGAACCTTCAACTCAGCCATTTCTTTAGGCGCAACGCGATATGGCGAGCGGGCCACGGGTTTCGCACCTGGCACCAACTCAATTGTGAAGTCAATCTCCCGCTGGGGTGGTAGCCCAGGGAGATCCGCGGGAAACACATCAGTAAATTCTGCCACAATCGGAACCTCGCACAAAGTGGCCTTAGGCTCAACAGCCTGAATTAGTGCAAAGTAACACTCCGCACCCTTCCGAACAGCTTTGACGACCTGGAGTTCAGACATCAACGTCCCGCCTACTCCTCGCATACCCGCGAACTTGGTCTCCTGTTCGGTATTCTGGCCCAACGTGATTTCTTTGGACTGGCAATCAATCATAGCATGCTGCTCCGCCAGCCAATCCATCCCAAAAATCACATCGAATTCCGAAAGTGGCAAAACAAATGCGGTTAAACAAAAATCCCGACTTCCTAACTGAACCGCCACATCGCAAGCTTGATCCACAAGCATCCAACAACCATTCGGCAACACCACTCTGACGCTATCTGTCTTTGCACGACTGGGTATCCCAAGCCGCGTAAGAAACTCACTCGACAGAAAAGAATGCGATGCCCCAGTATCAAACAGTGCTCGCGCCAGCGTGTCCCGAATCATCACGAAGCCTATGACAAACATGTCACACACACAAACCACAAACATAGGGGTACTAAGCTAAGCATACAAACAATCGCATAGGCAAAACTAACTCATACCTGTGACAACGTCACTCTGCTTGATGGCCTCCTGCAGGCCAAGATTGTAGACCCGGGGTTGCGCCTGCGAGGCAGAGGAATCCACCACCGCCTTTCCTTTTTCCGCATAAGATGCTCCCGCCTTCTTTTCACTCTTTGGCGGCATCCGACAATCTCGCGCAATATGCCCCATCCTACCACAATTGAAGCAGGTACGAGTTTCTGGCTTGGAGGTTGCCCCTGATGTTGCTCCCGTTGCAACTGATGAAGGAGCTTGTCCACTAGGCTTGGACTTCTTACCCCATCTCTTCTTATAAAACGATTTTCCCGATCGGGGCGCCTTCCACTCTGGTTGCGTCATCACCAACGCTCTCTTCCCTTGCACCCTCTTCATATCTTTTTCCAACGCGGTCGCAGTGTCAACCAACGCTTGGAAACCTTGGTTCACAGAACTGGACACAAGGAATCTCAGCTCGTCCCTCAGCCCTTCATAGAACCGATTAGTCTTCCTCTGCTCATCCGCAAAGATCGAACCCGCATACCGCCCCAAGCGAGTAAATTCATGCAGGTACGCGTCAACACTGCCATCACCTTGAGTCAACCGTTGGAATTCATTTTCCATGGCTATCCGTTGAGCCACAGGAAGGTGCTTCGCAAGGAAGAGCCGGGAGAATTCTTCCATCGACACTTGGGTTAACGGACGACCCGCCAAATGATGCAACTCCATCTCATCCCACCATAAGCGAGCTTCTCCTTCAAGCAAGAAGGTGGCTAAGGTAACTTTCTGATGTTCCGCCGTGCCTATCGCCGTCATCACTCGCTTGACGCGCGACAACCAATCCTCAGCCTGCGTCGGGGTTCCCGCTCCCGAAAACGTAGGCGGATGGAAACTCATAAACCGTGTTAGCTGCTTTTCAGCCGCTCGAGGAACCACTTCCACGACAGGTTCAGGCCTTGTCACCACCTGTTCTGTCCTCACAGCCGCTTGTTCCTGCCTCAGTGGCTGACCTTGGATCATGGTATACAAGGCCTCCGCAACTAAACGGACATGCTCTGCAGACGGTGGAGGTGTAGGCACCGCAGCTGGTGCCGTACTTTCATCAGAACGCTGGGGTTCAGACGGCCCAGCTCCACTTCGTGTCACCTAAAGGTGGACAAGACACACACATTAGCGGTCGTACCCAAGCAAACAACACAAAATAGGAACACGCAGGTTCCTCAAACATACAAAATGCATTCCTATCATGGACATTCAGGAGTTCAATCGTAGACTTTGGTGTGCACAAACACGTGCTCGCCACCCCACAAAAGAAGTCGGCCACGACTTCGAGAGGGAAAGACCAAGACAACCGATACCAAAAATGTAACAACCCCATCCGTTCATATGATATATTCTAGAAGGTCCGGTCGGGGCCCCACAGGATATACCACAAAACAGTCGGTGAAGGTACAGGATGATACCAGAGTAGCACATCGCACCTATCACAAGCATTCTAGCGGAAGCCTAAACTACTGGAACTCCTCATGAATGTCCAAACATAAAACTCCACATTTTATATACATATAGGAATGTCTTACAACATGTCAAAAGAGTTGGCCTTATGGCCTTACAGGGCTTTTGAAAGATATTGTACCTAAACACCTAGAGGGGGGGGGGTGAATAGGTGACCTAAAGCTTTTTTAAAACTTTGTTGGCAGCACAACAATTATTTCACAGATTACTACAGCTAACAGCAATTACAGAAATCAAACAATTAATCCACAGCACAGCACAGCACACCACAGCAGACACACTAATTTATAGTGGTTCCCCAATCTTTGGGTACATCCACTTTCCCCCTTCGCCTATCTAGCAGTGTACTAGATTCGGCCAAACTTCTCCACTAACTCAGAACCAAACTAGGTTCCTACCTCAGGCCCAAAGCCTTACACTCAGCCAAAAGGCCTACACTCAGCCACCCAGGCCTACACTCAGCCAATTAAGGCCTACACTCAGAGTTCTTCAACTCCTACACTCAGGCAACCAAGCCCTACCCTCAGCCTTTATAAAATAGGCTTACAATTCTCTCAGATCCAATGGATCCTACAAGTTAAAATAGAAAGTACAATAGTTAACTCTACAACTTAGAAAATAGGAGAGGAGTTGAGAGATTCTTGAAGAGTTCTTGGAAGAACTCAGTTAGATCCAAACTGACTTAGCTTCCTTCAAAGCTTCTTGATTAGAACTGAATTAGTCTGAATCTTCTGCAGTTGTTCCTTGACCTCTGCTTCTTGAAATCCAGATGACTCTGAATTCTTCTTCTCAGCCTTAGTTCCAAAGACTGAATACTTGGTTGGAGCTCTCTCTCTCCAACTTCTTAGATCTGCTGATGCACAGCAAGATCTTCTTGTGTTGATACTCAATATACCACTTTTACAAAGATCTGAATTCTCTCTGTAAAAACTTTTTCAACCACTTCTATATTATCTCAACAATCAATCTTTTCAACAACAGTTTCTGTAAACTATGGATGCCTATTTATAGGCTTCCTTTATGGTAACCGGCTGGTCCGGTTCATAACAGACTTCTGATATCTCTGACAGTTGATGTAGACCGGCTGGGTCGGCAGCTGTCATGTCAACCAGTCACTTCTTGAAATTTCTCTAACTGTCAGATAGTGTCGAGACTTTCTGTTCTTAAGTGTCGACACTTATAGGCCAAGTGTCGACACATGTTGTGTAAGTGTCGACACAAGTCTACAAGGTGTCGACACAATTCCTTGTATGTCTCGACACAGATTCTTCTGCATGTGTCGACACTGAAATTGAGTGTCGACACAAGTACTTGTACTTCATTCTGCAACTGTATTCTTCTAAGTGTCGACACAACTCCTTTGTGTCGACATAACTTTATGTGTTGAAACTGTCAAGTGTCGACACTGCTTCTTGGTGTCGACACAAGTCTTCACTTTTGTTTCTTCAGCTGAGTGTCGACACATTCCTTTAGTGTCGACACTTGTACTTAGAATATTTTGTAACTTTTCTGATCTTTGCTAAGTGTCGACACAGCTCCTTGTGTCGACACTTTCTTCAAGTGTAGAGTCTTCAACTAATTGTCGACACATTGTGCTGAGTGTCGACACTTTCATCAAGTGTTGACTCCTCTGGTTGTGTGTCGACACATTGTGCTGAGTGTCGACACTTACTTCAAATACTGAGTCTTTAGCTAAGTGTCGACACATTGTGCTGGGTGTCGACACTTACTTTAAGTGCTGACTCTTCTGCATAGTGTCGACACATTGTGTTGAGTGTCGACACTTGTACTTAGATTCTGCAGACTTTTGCTGAGTGTCGACACTTTCTTCAAGTGTCGACACTTTCTGGTGTTGACTCAGCTCTTCTAGGTGTCGACACTTCTGCTAAGTGTCGACACAGCTTTTCTGCATTCTTCTACACTGAGTGTCGACACAGCTCCAAGTGTCGACACTTTCTGACTGGTGTCGACTCTTCTTCCCAGATGTTGACACAATGACTCCAAGTGTCGACACTGCTTGTCTGGGTGTCGACACAAGCTTTCTCAAGTGTCGACACTTTCCCTCTGGGTGTCGACACATGGACTTAGAATTTTTAGCTTCAGTCCAGTGTATTCCTAACCTGCACAAGTAACTCAAACAAACATCAAATACACTATGATGTATATCATTGAGTTAGGTGAGGCTTCTTCAAATCAGGTACATTTGACCAATGTACCCAACAATCTCCCCCTATTTGGAGAAGTCATAACCCTTAGTCAATGATATACATCACTCATAATTAAAAATTATAAAATGAAGTAAAACAGATATATGACAACAGAGTTAAACTTAAACATGTAATAAAGCACACATGTATACTCATTCAGCATTACAGAACAAACAAGAATTAGACACATTTATCAGAACAATCATGAAATTTGTTTAACAAAAATTGTTCATACATTTAATACATTTTCAATGATTTACACAAAATGTTTGATGTAACAGATTACAACATTCTTCAGTTTAATCTTAATCTAATTCTGCTCTGGTTCCTTAATGACTATGCCTTTTCCAGCTTGTACTTTAGCTTTCACAGCAGCAGCAGCAGGCTCAGCTTCAGCAGTCTTCTTCCCTTTGGAGTATTTCTTCTTCTGTTCTTCAGCCTTGATCTTTTGCCTTTCAAAATAATGATAGGGCTTAGGAAAGTACTTGCTAGGCTCCACAGCTGTTGGAGGTAGCTTTCCTAACTTAGCCTTCCTTCTATGTTGGACAATGGCTTCCTGCCTACTCTCATGTTTCCTCCATTCAGCCTCTGAGAACCACTTGTTCCTCTCATGGGCATTGTCCTTGGCTGCTTTCCAGGCTGTGAGAATGATGTTCCTAGAAGTAGGGCTCCACTGTTCAAAATCTGGTTTTTGTTCAGCAAGTTCCCTGAACTTCTTCTTTGATAGCCTAGTCTCTTCTTCTTTGTCCAAAGCCTCTTGCATAGCAGCTGTGATAGGTTGAACAACCTTTTCCAGAATAACATTGGGCTTGCCAGCAGTTGGACTATACATTGTGCTTACATCAGCATGAACCATTTCAAAATCTGGAGGTGGATAGATTACATCAGCCACTGCCTGTTGCTCACCTCCAAGATATGTTCCTTGAATACCAGATTCAGCTACATTGTCATCATCACGCAGGGGAGGATAGCCCAGTGTAGCCCTGATGGAATTGGATATCCATTTTGCATGGTCAGAACTGGCTTTGACTAACACCCTCTCCCCCTTTATGACTTCTTGTGCCACATGATCTCTCACATCATCTTTCTGAAACCTGATTTGGCTGTCCAAATACCTTATGACCTCTTTAAAGAAAGGTCTAAGCTTGGTAAGCTGTTCAGAAATGACCTTCTGGGAATCCTTGATGGCAGTCTTGACAGCAGTTAGTTCAGCTTGAAAGAGTTTATCAAAATCAGCTTTGGCAGCAGCAGAGGAGATTGATGGTTCAGTAGACTTATTCTTGATTTCAGTGACTATTGCATTGTGAGATGCAGTCAAATTATCATTCATCCTCAATTGATTTTCCAACACATATCCTTGCTTTAGTGCAATATCTTGTACCTTCTCTTGTATGGTTTCTTGATGTTTAGCCAGATAGACCACTGCATGAGCACCCTTTGTAAAACAATCAGTCATCTCCTTTTTATTAAGGTTCATTTCAAACCTTATTGACTTGATTTCCTGTCCCAGATCAGATTGTAGTGTCTTGTGCCCTTCATCAACATAAGTTTCTAAAGCCTTCCTTTGTTCATCCATCTTGATTTGCATGGCAAGCAGTAGAGCACTGTAATCAGTTGATGGAGCCTGTTGAACTAAGGAGTGTTGTGCAACAGTTTGTAGAGCTTTCTTATAGCTCTGACTCCTTCTTTTGAAAACAAAGAACTTCTTCTTCTTATCTTGCTCAGCTTCATCATCTTCAGATTCTGATGTACTTGCAATATTCACCCTATCCTTAGGGCTTGATGGTTTTTCAGTCTGCACACCAGGTGCCTTCTCAGTATCTAGCCTTATAGGCTCGTCCACAACTTCCATGTTCTCCCCTTCAATAGCAGCACCCGTTTCTTCATCAGCAGCAGTCTTGTCCATATCAAAATCTTCTTGATCTAAATTCAGAAATAGATCTTCCATTGTATATTCTGGGGGTGACTGTGCAGGAGATGTACTTGGTTCTACAACCACTTTATCAGGTATCACAACAGATGTGTCTGGAAGAACAACATCTGGTTCTTGAGTTGCTGGCTGATTTTGCTGATGGTCATCAGACAAATCAGAATTTATTATAGAAAAATTCAAAGTATTAAGGTCAACAAGTACCTCTTGAATGAGGAGGGTGGCTTGCTCACTCTCCAGTGTAGATGGTTCTGCTACACCTGGAAGCTCCCCCTGGATGTCAGCTGGCTCCTGAGGAGCAGGTGACTTTTCTGCAGCCTTATCCATTGGACTATTAGGAGTGAAAACCACATGTTCTTCACTGCTTGAGCTGCTGGAGGATTCTTGAGGCACAGCAGCAGTCTTCCTCTTCTTCCTGGGAGGAGAGTCTTTCTTAGAAGCTTGTTTCTCAGGGGTGGTCAATTCCTTTGACAGCACCCTTTCCCATCGAGAGAATATCCTTGAGTCCATTCTCCTCATGTGATTGATTTTTGTTCCTGCAGCAGAGCTCATTACCTCTGGAATTGATCCAGCCAGGTAGAGACTTATTATCCTGCCCAGATTGGGCTTCTTCAGACTTTCCTTCACTTTATCAAATACAATCATAGACCAGTCTGTCTTAAGGTTGAAGATGATTCTGGTCATGATACTGAACATAGAGGCTGACACCCTGTCATGCCCTCCTGGTTTGCTTAGAATAACCTTGCCTACAACTTCAGACAGGAATTTGCCTTGATTATTCATCCCCTTCCTGTTGAAAACTGATCCTATTTTCATCTTAGGATCAAGACTTCACCAGACCAAAGCTTCTTTGGTCTTAGATGTTGTGACTTCCTCTTCTTCCTGAACTTTAGGTAGCTGAAGTACCTTTCTCAGACTTTTAGGTGATACTTTGACCTTGGTGCCATGCACCCTTGACTTAATTCTGTAGCCTGAGTCATCTACAGACGCTCCAGCCAGAAATTCAAGCACTTCTTTCTTCCATATCTTGGTTGGTTCTGAAACCAAGAACTCCAATCCTGAATTGCTGACTAGGGTTATCACTGATTTGATTTCACGATCTCCGTCGTCGAATGCGCCTCGCACGAGCTCATAGCCTTCGTTTACGTTCTCTTCCAGCTTGGGAGCCATTAGGGTTTTGAGAATTAGTCTTTAGAGAAGAGAAATGTCGACACAGGAGTTTAGTCTCGAAACTCTGAAAGCGTGTCGACAAACACAAACAGAACCCTATTTATACCTGTTGAGTTTTGAAGATGAATAGGCGGGATAGCGAGCTAAACATGTGTCGACACTGACATTAAGTGTCGACACTGACTTATAATGTCTCGACACTCATGTGTCGACACAAATTTAGTCAACAGATTTTATGTGTCGACACTTGGTTAAGTGTCGACACCACACTACTCGACATGTAGTCGAGACTTTACTTAGAAAAATTCTGAGTAAAACTTAAGTGTCGACACTTTATTGGATGTGTCGACACCTACTCGACATGTGTCGACACTAACATTCTGAAGTGTCGACACTAACTTCCTAGATGTGTCGACACCATTTTCCTGAAGTGTCGACACTTACTATTCTTGTGTCGACATAGACTTGTCTATGTGTCGACACCTTTTTACTTAGCCAATTTTTGTTCTGTATACTTAATCTAAGTTTATCATACCTAGTTCAATTTTGAACCTATTAAACTTAGCTTCATCTAAGGGCTTAGTGAACATATCAGCTATCTGATTATCAGTTCTAACATATTCAAGTGCAATATCATTTCTTTCTACATGCTCCCTAAGAAAGTGATATTTAATCTCAATATGTTTAGTTCTACTATGTGATACAGGGTTATTAGCTATGGAAATAGCACTTGTAGAATCACAATAAAGTGGAGTTCTACTTACCTGACATCCATAGTCTTCTAGCTGATGTTGAATCCACAGAAGTTGAGCACAGCAACTTCCTGCAGCTACATATTCTGACTCAGCTGTGGAGATGGCCACACTGGTTTGCTTCTTACTACTCCATGAAATGAGTCTTCCACCTAGGAACTGACAGGATCCAGTTGTGCTCTTTCTATCTTCTTTGCATCCTGCAAAGTCTGCATCTGAATAGCCTGTTAGATCAAAATCTCCATTCCTAGGGTACCAGAGGCCTAGATAGGGTGTGCCCTTTAGATATCTCAAGATTCTTTTGACTGCAGTCAAGTGAGATTCTTTGGGGCAGGCTTGATACCTGGCACAAACACATGTAGCATACATAATGTCAGGCCTACTTGCAGTCAAGTATAGTAGGGAGCCAACTATCCCTCTATACAAGGTTTCATCTACAGGTTTCCCTGCATCATCCTTGCTTAGAGACATACTTGACCCCATAGGAGTCTTCATGGTACTGGAGGAATCCATACCATATTTCCTTATGAGTTCTAGGGTGAACTTAGACTGACATATGGATAGACCACTTTCAGTCTGTTTAACTTGGAGACCCAAGAAAAACTTCAGTTCTCCCATACTACTCATTTCAAATTGACTCTGCATAAGCTTTGCAAACTTTTTGCAAAGGCTACTTTCAGTAGACCCAAATATAATGTCATCTACATATATTTGGACAAGTATTACTTTGCCTCTAGATTCCCTAAGGAATAGAGTCTTATCTATTTTCCCCCTTGTGAACTTGTTCTCAATGAGGAAACTAGATAGGGTTTCATACCAAGCTCTAGGAGCTTGCTTTAACCCATACAATGCTTTCCTAAGTCTATAGACATGATGTGGAAGAGTAGGATCAACAAAACCTGAAGGCTGCTCCACATATACTTCTTCTTTTAAATTACCATTAAGGAATGCTGACTTCACATCCATTTGGTATACTTTGAATCCTTGATAGGTTGCATAGGCCAAGAACATCCTTATGGCTTCCAGTCTGGCTACTGGAGCAAAGGTTTGATCAAAATCAATACCTTCTTCTTGCCTATATCCTTTTGCAACCAGTCTTGCCTTATTCTTAATGATGATACCTTGTTCATCTAACTTGTTCCTGTAGATCCACTTTGTTCCTATCACATTGTGATCTTTAGGCTTAGGAACCAGATCCCAAACCTTGCACCTTTTGAATTGATTAAGCTCCTCCTGCATTGCTTCAGTCCACTGTGGATCTTGTATAGCTTCTTCAAATTTCTTTGGTTCTATTTGAGACAGAAAACTTGAATATACTACAGCATTCTGATTTCTGCTTCTAGTCTGAACACCTTGTCTTGGATCTCCAATGATCAGCTCTACTGGATGATCCCTTAGATGCCTGTTGGCTGGAGGCATCCTTACTTCTGGTTGAACTTCTTCAGCATCTTCATCAAGCTGAGTTCCTTGTACTTCTACAGCTCCTTGCACATGTAGTTCTCCCCCTGGACATAAACCATCTTCTTCTACTTGCTGTCTTGCAGCAGGTACATCTTCTATGGTTAGCTTGTCCATCTTCTTAGTAAGACCTGTAGGGCTGCACACACTACTAGACACTTCATTGTTAATTAGTTGTGTTTCATCAAAAACTACATGCACAGACTCCTCTACAACTTGTGTGGTCAAGTTGTAGACTCTATAAGCCTTACTATTATTGCTGTACCCAACAAACACTCCCTCTTGGGACTTGGCAGCAAACTTAGTTAAGTAAGACTTCCCATTGTTAAGTATGAAGCATTTACAACCAAAGATCCTAAAATAGGACAGATTTGGTTTCCTGCCTTTCACTACTTCATAGGGGGTCTTGTTTAACCTTTTAGTGATGGTAGCCCTATTTATCACATGGCATGCAGTGTTAACTGCTTCAGCCCAGAAATATTCTGGCAGTGATGAATCACTTAATAGGGTTCTACCAGCCTCTATCAAGGTTCTATTTTTCCTTTCAGCAATGCCATTTTGCTGAGGTGTTCTAGGTGAAGAGAATTCTTGAAATATCCCATAATCTTCACACAGCTTTGTCATGCTTTCAGACTGAAACTCTGTACCATGGTCACTTCTAATTTTGACCACTGTACAGTTCAATTCATTCTGAATTTGCTTAACAAAACTATAGAAGACACTAGGTGTCTCAGATTTCTGCTTTAAGAAGAACACCCAGGAAAACCTTGAGTAGTCATCAACAACTACAAAGGTGTAGACCTTCCTACCTAAGCTGTGAACTGGCATTGGACCGAATAGATCCATATGCAAGAGGTATAGACACCTCACAGCATCCTTGTTGTCTAAGCTTCTAAAGGTGGATTTAGTCTGCTTGCCCTTTTGACAAGCTGAGCAAATGCCATCTTTGACACACTTAACTTGAGGACCATTCCTCACTAACTCTTTACTAAAGAGTTTGCCAATAGTCTTGTAATTAAGATGGGCAAGCCTCTTGTGCCATTTGACACATTGAGAGACTGTCTCATCAGCTACAAGACAAACTGGAGAACTATTGTTCTCAACCATAATGTCTAAACAATAGACATTTCTCTTCCTATAACCTGTCAAAATGATCTCTTGATCACTTGACCTCTTGATATGACAACCATTTTTAACAAATGAGATGTCATACCCTACATCACTTAATTGACTTATACTAATGAGGTTGTGTTTCAAACCTTTAACATAAGCCACTTGAGTAATGGTAACAAGGTTAGAAGAAATGTTACCAAACCCTTTGATGATTCCTTTTTCAGAACCACCAAAGGTCACCTTTGGACCATTTTTGATTGGGATGTAGTCCTTCAGTAGTCCCCTAGTTCCAGTCATGTGTCTGGAACATCCACTATCCAAGTACCATGTAGGGGTATGGCCACTTGGATTCACCTGCAAAACAAATTAATGAACCTTAGAACCCAAAGTAAACTTGGGTCCTTGGTGATTGTTAGTTTGCAATTTGACATAGCTACCTGCTGGCTTTCCAACAGGTAACTTGCTACTCAACTTGGCACTGGCATTGTGCCAACAATCCAAGGCAAAGTGGCCAACCTTGCCACAACACCAGCATTCAAACTTGTTGTACCTTTGCTTAGGTACAACCTTTGCTGTCTTGACCACAGCAGCCTTGTTGAATGTTGGGGCTTTGCCCTTGGACTTGGACTGATCCTGAACAGTCCTCACAGGCTTAACAAAACCCAATCCAGCCTTTCCTTTATGATGAACAAATTCATCAATCAAGGGTAGCACTGATTTAGGTTTTGAAAACCTAGCAACTAGCTCTTTCTCCTTCTGAGATTGATCTCCAGCAACTTAATTTGATCATTTTTAAATGTAATAGTACCCATCTGAATCACAGTAATGTGTTTCAGCCTGGCTACTTCATTCAGTTTTTGATCATACTCCTTCTCAAAATCTGTTGCAGCTGCCTTGAGATCAGCAATCTCCTTTGCCTGACTTTTGGCTAGGATCTTGCTTTTCTTATAGGCTTGCAACAGTACTTGGTATTCATCTAAGAGCTGATGAATATCTCCCTCAGATTCAGAATCACTTCCATCACTTGATGAAGATGATTCTGACTCTGAACTAGAACTGGAATCTGAACTTAAGGTTAGACTTTGTACCTGACTAGGTCCTGGCTGCTCCAGGATTGTGGTACTTTCAGTCAATGCCATCATTCCTTGGCACTGAACCTCTTCTTGTTCATAGATTGATTCCATGATCTGCATAAACTCTTCTTCTTCTTCAGCAAATAGCCCTATATAGGCTTCAGCATCTGTCTCAGTGTCTGAAGAAGAAATGTCTGAAAGAGTCTTCTCATTCTTTGCAACAAAGGACTTCTCCTTCTTTCCTTTGAAGTGAGTCTTCTTTTTGTCACTGGATTCTTTCCTTCTTTCAGGACAATCTGCAATTACATGACCCTGTCTATTGCAGCAGTAACACACAATCTTAGACCCAGTTGCCTTGCTAGTCTTTGTCCTTTGCTTGTCCTTCTTTGAAGGCTTCTTCTCCTGATACTGAACTTCTTTCCCTTTGGAAAAAGAAGGTCTGGACTTCCACTGTTTCTTCTTCAGGAATTTCTGAAAATGTCTGGTAAATGCAGCAAAGTCTTCATCACTTTCACTGCTTGTAGATTTAGTGCTAACAGACTCATCAGATTCTGATTCAACTACCTCTGGAGGAGGAGTTGATGACTTAGTCCTGTTCTTTCTAGGTACTTCTGACTTAAAGGCAACAGTCCTTTCCCTGTGTTCAGTCCTTGTTGACTTTTCCTCCTCTTTTCTTACTGACAATTGCATCTCATAAGATAACAACTTGCCAAACAGTGTGGGAGGAGGAATTTCTCCCAACTTTGCCATTTCTCTGATGGCACAGATCTTAGTGTCCCAATCTTTGGTTAGGGACCTCAAGAACTTATCATTCAATTCATAGTTTGTGAACTCCCTTCCATAGGACATGAGTTCATTAACAATTCTGTAGAACTTTTTGTAGCATTCAGTGATGCTATCTCCTCTTCCTTGCCTAAAGCTCTCATATTCTTGATTAAGCAAGGATTTCCTATCTTGTCTTACTTCTTCAGAACCTTCCATGTAGACAATGAGGGTATCCCACATTTCTTTTGCTGTTTTACAGTGAATAAGGTTCTGGAAGGTGGCATCATCAATTGCACTAACTATGATGTTCTGTGCCCTTTTGTCCATTGTAGCTAGGACTAATCTCATCCTTGGTCATCTCAGAAAAATCCTTTGGAGTTCTCTGTGTAGCATCCAAGACTGAAATCTTCATGGGCACATAAGGCCCTTCCTTGACTGTGATGTAGATCCTAGGGTCAGAGGCCTCCATGAACAGCCTTACCCTTTCTTTCCAGATTCCAAAAATCTCCTTTCTGCAAATGGGCAGTTTCATTGAACCCAATTCCTTGTGATTCTCTGAAGACCCCATGTTTCTTGATTTTCTTGAAACTGTTTCCTGACTTATACTGAATCTGCCAAACTGGATCTCCTCAGACAGTTAGTCCTTTTTGAGGAACCTGGCTCTGATACCACTTGAAAGATATGGTACCTAAACACCTAGAGGGGGGGGGGGGTGAATAGGTGACCTAAAGCTTTTTTAAAACTTTGTTGGCAGCACAACAATTATTTCACAGATTACTACAGCTAACAGCAATTACAGAAATCAAACAATTAATCCATAGCACAGCACAGCACACCACAGCAGACACACTAATTTATAGTGGTTCCCCAATCTTTGGGTACATCCACTTTCCCCCTTCGCCTATCTAGCAGTGTACTAGATTCGGCCAAACTTCTCCACTAACTCAGAACCAAACTAGGTTCCTACCTCAGGCCCAAAGCCTTACACTCAGCCAAAAGGCCTACACTCAGCCACCCAGGCCTACACTCAGCCAATTAAGGCCTACACTCAGAGTTCTTCAACTCCTACACTCAGGCAACCAAGCCCTACCCTCAGCCTTTATAAAATAGGCTTACAATTCTCTCAGATCCAATGGATCCTACAAGTTAAAATAGAAAGTACAATAGTTAACTCTACAACTCAGAAAATAGGAGAGGAGTTGAGAGATTCTTGAAGAGTTCTTGGAAGAACTCAGTTAGATCCAAACTGACTTAGCTTTCTTCAAAGCTTCTTGATTAGAACTGAATTAGTCTGAATCTTCTGCAGTTGTTCCTTGACCTCTGCTTCTTGAAATCCAGATGACTCTGAATTCTTCTTCTCAGCCTTAGTTCCAAAGACTGAATACTTGGTTGGAGCTCTCTCTCTCCAACTTCTTAGATCTGCTGATGTACAGCAAGATCTTCTTGTGTTGATACTCAATATACCACTTTTACAAAGATCTAAATTCTCTCTGTAAAAACTTTTTCAACCACTTCTATATTATCTCAACAATCAATCTTTTCAACAACAGTTTCTGTAAACTATGGATGCCTATTTATAGGCTTCCTTTATGGTAACCGGCTGGTCCGGTTCATAACAGACTTCTGATATCTCTGACAGTTGATGTAGACCAGCTGGGTCGGCAGCTGTCATGTCAACCAGTCACTTCTTGAAATTTCTCTAACTGTCAGATAGTGTCGAGACTTTCTGTTCTTAAGTGTCGACACTTATAGGCCAAGTGTCGACACATGTTGTGTAAGTGTCGACACAAGTCTACAAGGTGTCGACACAATTCCTTGTATGTCTCGACACAGATTCTTCTGCATGTGTCGACACTGAAATTGAGTGTCGACACAAGTACTTGTACTTCATTCTGCAACTGTATTCTTCTAAGTGTCGACACAACTCCTTTGTGTCGACACAACTTTATGTGTTGAAACTGTCAAGTGTCGACACTGCTTCTTGGTGTCGACACAAGTCTTCACTTTTGTTTCTTCAGCTGAGTGTCGACACATTCCTTTAGTGTCGACACTTGTACTTAGAATATTTTGTAACTTTTCTGATCTTTGCTAAGTGTCGACACAGCTCCTTGTGTCGACACTTTCTTCAAGTGTAGAGTCTTCAACTAATTGTCGACACATTGTGCTGAGTGTCGACACTTTCTTCAAGTGTTGACTCCTCTGGTTGTGTGTCGACACATTGTGCTGAGTGTCGACACTTACTTCAAATACTGAGTCTTTAGCTAAGTGTCGACACATTGTGCTGGGTGTCGACACTTACTTTAAGTGCTGACTCTTCTGCATAGTGTCGACACATTGTGTTGAGTGTCGACACTTGTACTTAGATTCTGCAGACTTTTGCTGAGTGTCGACACTTTCTTCAAGTGTCGACACTTTCTGGTGTTGACTCAGCTCTTCTAGGTGTCGACACTTCTGCTAAGTGTCGACACAGCTTTTCTGCATTCTTCTACACTGAGTGTCGACACAGCTCCAAGTGTCGACACTTTCTGACTGGTGTCGACTCTTCTTCCCAGATGTTGACACAATGACTCCAAGTGTCGACACTGCTTGTCTGGGTGTCGACACAAGCTTTCTCAAGTGTCGACACTTTCCCTCTGGGTGTCGACACATGGACTTAGAATTTTTAGCTTCAGTCCAGTGTATTCCTAACCTGCACAAGTAACTCAAACAAACATCAAATACACTATGATGTATATCATTGAGTTAGGTGAGGCTTCTTCAAATCAGGTACATTTGACCAATGTACCCAACAGCTTTCAATCAGTGGCCTAAAACAGATTGGCGCGCAGGCCGGCCACAATAAAAGCAAACATACAAAAGAACACAATAGCCTTCGAGGGCTAGCAGCTAACAACAGCAGCAACACCAGCAGGAGCAATCAACCTCTATGCGTCCCGCTCGGCTCTCCAGTACCTGTGCAAGGGACAATTCCACCCACCGGTGGCAAACAAAGCAACGGTCAGCGTTCAGCTGACCAAATTATAACGACCCTACCCCTTTTCTCGGGGCAGCGGTAATTTTCCCTACAGGCATATCATATCACAAGTATGGCAAGCTTATCATCAAAAAGTGCTTTCACGCACACAAGCCATCACAACCGTTCGCCACCCGGCCCAACGGTTCGTGCACTCAGGGCACATTCTTGGTGTTCTGGCAACCTCTTGCCCACCACCGTATCAGGGTTATCACCCAACGGTAACTCTCTTGAGCATTTACTCCACGGCATGCAGCCGGAGTTAGTCCTCGGACACCGGGATGGCCCGTAGCACCCCTTTGTGTCATGGCGCGCAGGCCGAAGACTCTTGCTATGCGCTCCAACAGACCGCACTTTTTGGTCTCACGTCGGACGGACATAACGCAGGTCGGATCCTCCACCCCCCCGTTGCTCAAATCGCCTTGCCCTTTCCGCGTGCAGCGTACTCATGGCTATATCAAAGGCGCGGGTCGGTCTCACCAATCCTGTTCCTGGCATTCAAGCCTGGGTATTTTACTATACCCATTTCCTCACAGCAACAGCGGGTCTTTCCTGGGCGCACCAGTACTTCCTGTGTTTCTCTCCACATGTGGACACCGCATAAGTACAAATGTCAGGGGTCTTTCCTGGGCACACCAGTACTTCCTGTGACTCGCTCCACAGGTGGACACCCTATGACATCAAGCATCACAAAAAGGGCCTTTCCTGGTCCCACCAGTACTTCCTGTGCCTCATTCACAGGTTGGACCCAAAACCATCACAAGGCTATTTTCCTGGGCTACCACCCCAGTACTTCCTGCTACTCCTTTTCGCAGGTATAACCCGTAGACTCCTTAACACTACACGTTTATCACGGAGTCTTCTCCGGTTCGTATGCAACATCACCAATCCAGACCAACCTGTCCAGATGGGCTTCACACAGCATGCCTATTCCGTACTCCATTTCTGGATCTATATGCAATACAAAGGGGATTTCAAGCATCCACCCAAAGATTCCCAAAATCAGCCACCTCTTGGTGGGGGAAATCATAAGATATGCCAAAAAGGAAGCCTTCACATGGCTAGGAAGAAAAGTCGTTACCCTTGACGATCGCTTCGGTGCCATGGCCTCCAAGCTAGCTTGCAAGACTTGCAAGATCGTTTCCTATGCAACGCTGGCTTTGGATCTCTCATCGGTAAACCGCAGCACCACCAGCAGCAGCCCCCTTTCCTCTTCCTCCTCCTTTCTCTCTCTCTTTCTCTCTCTTGAAGAAAGATGAAGGCCAAATTCAAGTGAGCAACACTTCTCTGATTTCGGCCCTTAAGGAAAAAGGAGAAGAGGCTTCAGCCCTTGGATCCAGACTGAAGAAATGGACGGCCACGATTCTGCCAAAAACACAAATTTTGACCAGACACAGCCGTGTGCCTGGCCGTGTGCCTCAAGCGGTGGTCAACCGACTTATCCAAACCAGTGACACGCCCACGGGACACGCCCGTGTCATGGGCCGTGTCACCAACACGCCTTCAGACACGCCCGTGTCTGTGGCCGTGTACCTGGGTGAAAAAATCCCAAATCATCCCGAGACTTCACACGGCCTGTGACACGCCCGTGTCCTAGGCCGTGTGCCCAGACACGGCACAAAGACACGCCCTGTCGAATTCCTTCGGCGGTCTGAGTTCGTCGCCCGATTTGACACGCCCTGTGACACGCCCGTGTCACAGGCCGTGTTCAACACTCGACACACACTTCTCGACACTCGACGATCGTCGAGCAAAAATCGTCGAGCATGCGACACGGCCTTGGACACGCCCGTGTCCTGGGCCGTGTGCCTCCTCTCGACGAATCGTCGAGAGCAAAAATCGTCGAGACAAAGCCCAATCGTCGACACAACCTCGACACGCCCTGCAACACGCCCGTGTCGCAGGCCGTGTCCCCTGACACGCCCTGGGACACGCCCGTGTCCCAGGCCGTGTCACCCAAATTTTCCTGTTTCAGAACTTTGGGCTGTTACACGGGTGCCGATGACGATCTCAAACCAAAACCTATCCCCCACAGGCGAGCCTACGGACCTGTCAGCTAGATGAGAGCCTGCACAGCGGGTCTACCTGGGGCCGAGCCGAGCTCGGGGTGCCGATGACGATCTCAAACCAAAACCTATCCCCCACAGGCGAGCCTACGGACCTGCCAGCTAGATGAGAGCCTGCGCAGCGGGTCTACCTGGGGCCGAGCCGAGCTCGGGGTGCCGATGACGATTCCACAAACCTAACCTAACCTATCCTAACATATCCTAACCTATCCTAACCTATCACCCACAAACCAAACCTATCCCCCACAGGCGAGCCTACGGACCTGCTGTAACGGTCCAGGCCCATCCCATGGGAACCCGCTGGCACCGCCGGCCTACCAGGGTCCAGACCCGGGCCCACCACTAGTAGTCAGCCTTTCACATTCAAGCCTGCAGGCCATGCACCCCAACCCCTCTCCGGCCTATTTATCAGCACGGTAGGTTGTTGTCACTAGGTCTCGAACCTAGGACCTTGATAAGAGAGCTTTCCACCACTCCCTCATCACCAACTGAGCTGCAGCTCAGTTGGTGATGAGGGAGTGGTGGAAAGCTCTCTTATCAAGGTCCTAGGTTCGAGACCTAGTGACAACAACCTACCGTGCTGATAAATAGGCCGGAGAGGGGTTGGGGTGCATGGCCTGCAGGCTTGAATGTGAAAGGCTGACTACCAGTGGTGGGCCCGGGTCTGGACCCTGGTAGGCCGGCGGTGCCAGCGGGTTCCCATGGGATGGGTTCCCTTTGTTTATTGGGATTTGTAACATCCCATTTCCAACTAGACCCCTAAGAGTGGTTTTGGCCATGACTAGGTCATGACAAACCCTAGGAAGCCAGTAATGAGTCAAGAGATAGGGGACAGAAAGGTGGGGGATCACCATGGTCTGCAAATAGTAGAACTCTGAACCATGGTTTAGGATGACCATGGGCTACACCTTGACCCCAAGACCCTACCACAACATCCCTAATACCTTGGGAGGCCCATTAGAGCCATAAGGACCCATTGGGGTCAAACAAAGAGGCTCAATTGACCAAGGTCAACCCTAGCCCTAAATGGGTCAAACTAGCCTACTTAGGGTCAATTGACCTACTCCTAGCCTAGAGGACCCCACCTATGCCCTCCTAACCCTAAAGTGAGGTCAATGGGTCACTAAGGACACATTGGGGTCAGCCCTAGAGGCCAGGTTGACCCAAGTCAACTCAAGCTCCTAATCTGGTCAAAGTACCCTTACTAAGGGTATGTGACCTCCAAAGTGCAGGGTAACCCTACATAACCCTTCCTAGACCTTAGGGAGGCCAATGGGTCACCAAGGACCCAATGGGGTCAACCCAAATGGTTTTGTTGACCCAAGTCAACTCTGGCCCTAAAATGATCAAAGTGCCCTTACCAAGGGGCATGTGACCCCCAAGATGCCCAACCAACCTTACTCAAGTCTTCCTAGACCTTAAGGGAGTCCAATAGGTCACCAAGGACCCATTGGGGTCAACTCAAATGGTCATGTTGACCAAGGTCAACTCTATTCTAGTGTTAGGTCAAATTAGCCTAAATGAGTCAACCCAAGCTCAACCCCTTTTTCCTTTTAAGTTAACCACAACATAATGAAATATTATGGGTGGAAAGGGCTGCCAATAGGCTGGGGAGTCAGCATGGTCAGTTTTGGTGACTAGGAAAGAGAGAGAAAGCTTCATCCCACACTAATGGAGGAGAGAGAAAAGGGGAAAGAGAGTTGAAGGAGGAGATTGGCCAAGGAAAGGCCAATGGTCCCCATTGATGGCAGCATTCATCTCCTCCAGTGAAGGGGAGGAGTTTCCAGCCGTTTTCCTGGCTGTCAAGGGGCAGTTACAGCCTCCACCATCATGGCCGAAACAAGCCTTTAATGGCCATGATGGCCATGGCAGTTTCTTCCATTCTTCTCCCCGTCTGATGATTTAAACACCACCAGTGAGCTTGGAGGAGAATTTCCCAATCCTTAACTGAAGAAATCCGGCGAGTTTACTGGGAGATTGCAGAAATCCGATCGGCGGCGCCACCACCATGTCAACCCGCAGATCTGCTCGTCTCCAGGCCGCCAACAAGGTCCTCCTCCTCCTCTTTTCTCATGGGCAGATCTTAGGTTTCATTAGGGCCGAGGTTCGGGCACAATTGAGCCCGATCCAATTCAGAAAATTCATGGCTTTCGGCCGAGAAATTTCTTGGTTGGATCGCCGGAATCCGCCCCTCCGGCGGCTGTGCCGCCGTCTGGCGATAGCCACCACCTCAACGGAGGTGATGGTGGCGGTGGCCGGCCGGGGAAGGGACTGGGTGGCCGGCGGCAGACGTTTGAAGTCGGCACAGGAAGAAGCAATCCTGGCCGTTGGCTCATCGGGGACGATAACCCCGCGCCGTTGATCTGCGCCAAGATTCGCGCGGCATCAATCAGATACTTTAGGATTTAAATGAATATTATTTCATTTCTGTCACATTTGATGTATTTAATGTATTTAATGTTTAAAAATACTTAGGGACCCTGAATGGAAATCTGCCCAACATGAAAATTGTAGCTTAGGGTGTCTAGTTTGTAGCAAAAATTGTTTGGACCCTTTTGGGCCACTGGTTAGACCAGGGTACCCTTTTTGGTAGGACCTATACCTAGACCTAAACAGAAATTATGTTTGGTGCCCACACTTCATTCCTTGTCCAAACAAGTTGAAATTTGGGCAGTGAGAAGGTCTTAGTCATATCTAGAACCTGTCCAAAATTTAGAATTTTTGGAGAACATGTTTCTATAGTTTTTAGCAAAATTTAATAAATCATGATTAATTTAATTATGTGACCTAATTAATTTAAAACTCCCCCAAATTTTGGTGGGTGGTCTTAGATGTCATGATAGGTATAGGGTTAAAGCATTAGCTCATTTGGAGATGTTTAGGATAGGTAATTTACCCACCCTATATATGACCCTATAAGGGTATTTTGGTCAAAAACCACTATTTGATGGTTGAGTGGCCAAATTCCCTCATCAGAGGCTGAAATTTTGTCCACTGATATACTTTGACTTTTTACACTCACTTATGAAGTTTGGAGTGGTTTGGACTAGGGTAGCCCTAGAATTTTAGGGTAGGCCCTTTAGGGTAAATTTCTAGGGTTTGAGGAATTTGGGGTCAAAAGACCTTGGATGGGCTTGAAACTTGGGACAGATGTCCATAGGGTTACTATGGTCCTGTGGTTAAAATTTTAGGGCATTTGGAAGACTTTAAACCCCTTAAATCTATAACCCTAGTTTAGGGCACTAGCTTTGAAATCATAAGTTCTAATACAAAACCTTCTGAAAAGGGCTGAGGTTTTGAATGGGTAGTTGTTTAGGGTATATACATCTCTGGAAAGTTTATAATAAATTTTGGATGAATAGTTTTGGTACTTTATTCACAACGTCATGTTTTACAATTTCCACTTAGGAATTTTTGGAGATAAATATACTTGATTAAATCTGATGAAACTTAGCAAAGGGGCTTGTAATAATGGTACCCATCTCTGTAAATTTTTATGAAATTTTTGAAGAATGATATTTAGTAGTTGCTTCTTTAATTTTTTAATTCTATGGAACTTTGGTAAATTTAATAATGACATTTAGATGGTCTGAAAAATTTTAATTTCTTCATCATGATGTTTCTAGTTCCTTATGAAGCCCTAGTAATTTTTACATAATTATTGGAGACATATTTTTGGCACTTCCTTCATTATATTTGATCTTGGGAATTATTTTTAATAAATCTTTTAGAGGTCAAGAACTATATGGAAAATTATGAAAATTGGCAACCAATAATATTTCTCTGTTATTTAGTGGATAAAAATTTTAGGAGGCCATTACCTGAGCAAATCTTATGGTTCATGTTCAACTTGACTATGGCCTAGTTGTTGAGGAAAATTCAATAAATAGTAGATTAATTGGGAAAAATATAATTTTCTGAATTTAGACCTCTGGTAAAATTTGTAGAGTTATTGGAGGAGAATTTAGAGTATCACCTATTGAGTACATCATATTAGCTTAGGGTGGTCTGCAATTAGTAAAAACAGCAGAAATCAAATTAAAGTGCACAATGAGTTTAGGAAGTTGGAATAATGGGGCATTAGTCTGGTAGGTGATTTAGGTTTGTCATCAGAAGTGTAGATGAGTAGTGGAGGTTGGTTAGAGTTGTGTGGGGTTCGGGATCGACAAAGGATCACTCATCCTCGTTGAAAAGAAGGAGTCATATACACTTGGGTTAGGATTCAATTATAACCCTAAGGGATTGAGAGATTTGTGTAGTAACCAATAATAATAAGTGCCTTGCGAAAGGGAGCTTTGGGCGTAATCCCATCGTAGTTCCTAGTGCCTTCGAGAGCCCTTCACGGGGAATACCTTGGGCAGTCCTGGGCTAACGCAACTCATAGGAGTAATGAAACTTCAAGAGTAACTAGAATAACTAGGGTTTCACTCTCACACACCCCGAGGTTACGGGAAGTAGTTTTGGCTAGATGATCAAGCAGTAGGCTCGGTCGTTGTGGTAAGAGGGCAGGATGGCCCGGTGAGCTTCGACTCGGTGTCGGTACGTAAATTTGCATGTGCATAAAAGGAATGATATTAAGGTGGTGGGTCTTCGGTATTGGAGGATCTTAGCACAGACACCAATACGTTGACTCGGCAAGTGTTGTGATAGCACTTCGCCAACAGAAGTCCGGTGCGCCAGCCGGCAAGAGTACGCAGGAGTCCGCTTGTGCACCAGCGTTGAGGCGTACGATAGGTCTGACCAGTAGTGCTATACTGGTTTAGAGGTGGGCGAGGCCCAACCCACCGCTTCCGTCTGCCACTACGGAGGTATCCTGGGAGGTGAGGCTCCAGAAAGGGGGAACTAAAGGTCTGTATGCACAGAGTCGGGTGTGTGTGTTGCACTTGCTTGATCCATCATACCCACTTGCATGTCATAGCATAAGCGATTCATTTAACCTTTGACACCTAAAATATAAGTGGTATGGGACACTTATATATTAGGCCCTGCAAAACGACCCCTTGGTCTATAAGCTTGTGTGGGCAAGTTTATAAATTAAGGTTAATTTTCTTTACATATATATATTGCTGTTAATAACCGACACCCCAACGTATAAATTGGTATGGGACTCTTTATACGATGGGAGACTTGCAAAAGACCCCTTGCTTATATGTACCCATATAAGTTAAGGTCACTTTACTTTACTTGTTTACAAATATGATTAGTTACTATATAAATTGCTAGTTTTAGGTCCACCGTCACCTGCATTTGATATACTCTCCACTTTCAAGTCCTCCCTCTCTTCCTCTCCGCTCGGTGCCTAGGAGCCACGGGGGAAGGGGTGGGGGATGATAGGACTTAGTCTTTTAGACTAACGGTTTTCGAACCACATCATTTAGGGGATCGCGGAGCCCAGATTGGAGGAGCAGCCCCAGAGGTTGACACGCTTGGAGATAGGGCAGTCTAGCACAGGAGTTCAGACAGCTGGGACCGTGAGGCCCTTACTCTAGTAGTTTTTATTTTATTTCCTCATGAGAGATCTTGTGGTGAGGAATTGATGTATCGGGCATAAGCCCTTATTTACAGTGCTTGGTTTTGTGGACTCTCCCATCGTGGAGATATTTTTACTTGATGTGATATTTCTGTGGACTTTTACTTAGAGTTTTGCTGCGCATGATATTACTCTAATTTTGTTACTATGCTGCGATCGAATTGGCCGGCAGAAACGGCGTTTTGTGGTGATGCCGCTTCAAGGCGTGAAGGAGTCACCGCAAAACGGCGGTTCTGGGCCTAAGACCCCGGTGTCGAGAAAGAAAAAAAAATGGGGTCTTACACCTGCCAGCTAGTAGGAGCCAGACAGCGGGTCTACCTGGGGCCGAGCCGCGCTCGGGGTAGTGCAGAACCAAGAACCAGTACCTCTCCCCCACAGGCGAGCCTATGGACCTGCCAGCTAGTAGGAGCCAGGCAGCGGGTCTACCTGGGGCCGAGCCGCGCTCGGGGTAGTGCAGAACCAAGAACCAGGACCTCTCCCCCACAGGCGAGCCTACGGACCTGCCAGCTAGTAGGAGCCAGGCAGCGGGTCTACCTGGGGCCGAGCCGCGCTCGGGGTAGTGCAGAACCAAGAACCAGTACCTCTCCCCCACAGGCGAGCCTACGGACCTGCCAGCTAGTAGGAGCCAGGCAGCGGGTCTACCTGGGGCCGAGCCGCGCTCGGGGTAGTGCAGAACCAAGAACCAGGACCTCTCCCCCACAGGCGAGCCTACGGACCTGCCAGCTAGTAGGAGCCAGGCAGCGGGTCTACCTGGGGCCGAGCCGCGCTCGGGATAGTGCAGAACCAAGAACCAGGACCTCTCCCCCACAGGCGAGCCTACGGACCTGCCAGCTAGTAGAAGCCAGACAGCGGGTCTACCTGGGGCCGAGCCGCGCTCGGGGTAGCTCTACCCGGTCAATCTCTACCCACTACGCGTCACATCTACCCACTACATCCACCCTCCTGAGAACGAGGGTCGATCATATAATATTCTCCCTAAGGTACGTTTTGATCTCCAGGATCGAACATCCTACCGACAAAAGGGGAATGGGAGGGGACTTCTTTCATCACCTGACCCTGGTCGTCACTTGGTTCTTATTCAATAGCCACGACGTTCGACTGAGTTTTTCTGTACTGGTCACTCTCCACGCTCACCGCACCATAACTGTTGAAGCCAAAATTGGCTTCTGTGGAGTTCGGGGTCCCAAAAGAGGGGTGATCGCGCACCTACTACCCTCAAGCGAACGATCTAGGCACAAGATTAGGAACACAAGGACAGACCCAAGGTCTCAGCGTGGAGGACCCACCGCATACCCGGAAGACTAACAAACTCTTCCCCTCCCAAGCAAAGGCTGAGCTAAGACACCTTCGGAGGGCGCTCTTGGCCGACCGGAACATCTAAGGAGGATCTCAAGAACAACTCTCTCCTATCCAGATGTGTCTCCTTGGGTCTACACAAAAATGCTCCTCACCCGCCCTACTGATGGCGCAAACTCGCCGAGCAATGCCACGACACGCTGCCCAAACTGGGCCACTAACAACGTAATTCCGCTATTCTGACTGGCTGTCAACAGGCCATGAGGGGCTTCCCGACAACTATACCTCGGGGCCCCTACGGGGCGAGCGGTTCTCGAGAACACCGCCTGCCTAATAAAAAGAAGAAACCTACACATCCTCAGAGCATCACAGATATTAAAAGAATATTACAGGAATATGAATTCCATACTTCGGCACGCAGACCGGCATATAAATAAAAAAGGCCTTCGAGGGCCGGCACAAGCTGGGCTTAAGCCCGCTACTCCCCGCCTGGTACTGCAACACCTGTACGTCAACGTCTCGACAAGCGGCGGTCAGCTAAACGCCAGTTGGTCAACATAAGCTGGCCGAACATATTGCGTGTACCCCTTTTTCGGGGCTATGGTGTGCATTCCCTGCAAATGGAAAAATATACAACATCCTCGGAGTCTTCTCCGGGATCCCCAGAACATCACCAATCCGGCTCACACGTCCGGATGAGCTTCACACAGCATGCCTAAACCCGTACTCACGCTTCCGGGTGCTAACACAGTTAATTGCGGGGACGTACACGTCAAACCCGTCGGAGAGCTCCCTTCCTCCACCCGTTGGTGGAGAGGGGCTTCCATGCAAATATGGAAACTGAGGGCTTCACCTGCCCAAGTAGAAATTTCGTTACCCTTGACGCGTGTTTGGCGGGGCCGTAACCGCGCTCATTGCCCGAGGCTCCACGTCTAGCGTCCGTGGTGGTTGTCCATGCTCGGATCCGACCACCGTTAACTGTTGAAAGCTCCGAAGACTTTTCCCCTCCATGGTCGAGCCTCTCCAAGGCCGACCGTGCTCCACGTGACACCGAGGAAGTCAATCCCGGCCTCCACGACTTCAGGCGGCGTCGGGGAAGCTGGTCCCGACTGGCCTAGCTCCAAACGGCGCCGGGAGAGGAGCTCCCGGTCGACCTAGCTGTAGGCGGCGCCGGGAGAGGAGCTCCCGGCCGGCCTCGCTTTAGGCGGCGCCGGGAGAGGAGCTCTCGGCCGGCCTCGCTTTAGGCGGCGCTGGGAGAGGAGCTCCCGGCGGCCTCGCTTTGCCTAGGCGGCGGCGACGAAGAGAGAGAGTAAAAGAGAGGGGGCGGGCTTGCTGTTTGCCGGCGGCGGCGGCCTGGACAGAAGTAAGAGCGGCTCGGGCTGCTGCTGTTGCTGGCCGACGGAAGGAGAAGAGGGGGCGGCGTGGCTGCTGCTGTTGTTGGCCGACGGGAAGGAGAAGAGGGGGGGCGTGGCTGCTGCTGTTGTTGGCCGACGGGAAGGAGAAGAGAGGGCGGCGTGGCTGCTGCTGTTGTTGGCCGACGGGAAGGAGAAGAGGGGGCGGCGTGGCTGCTGCTGTTGGCGTCCGGAGAAATAGGCGGCCGGGGCGGGGTCGGACGCTGCTCCAGGCGGCCGGAAAAAGGAGATAGGGGCGGGGTCGGGTGCTGCTCCAGGCGGCCGGAGGGAGAGAGGGAGGCGGGAGCTCGGGCCGCTGCTCTAGGCGGTCGGAATGATGTTGCTGTCGTCTTTTTCTCCCAGGCCAAAACCCTAAACCCTGCCCCAGATTTTTCTTCTGCCCTGCTCTCCCCGACCCCCCTCTTCCTCTTATCTCCATAAAAACTTCTGTCTATATATATATATATAATATAATATATATAAAATAATAAAAAATATATATATATATATTATATAATATAACATATATATTATAAGCCAAAGCAAATAAAATCTCCGCACGCACGCGCGAGGACCCGCACGAGCTCGAACGAGCCTGCACCAAAACGCCGCTCATAGTATGTCCCGAGCGCGCCATTTGGGGAGGATCCCGCTCGACCGGATACGGGGTTGTACAATGATGATGATGATGAATACCTGTATGTCGGAAAGGGAAGAGCCGTCCGTCAAGAGGAAAGAGATCGCCGGGAAGAATAATAAGAAGAAGAAGAATAAGAGACTTGTATGTCGGAAGGGGAAGAGCAGTCCGTCAAGAGGAAAGAGATCGTCGGGAGGCGAGGAAGAGCCATGACGAAGAAGAAGAAGAAGAAGACATGTATGCCGGAAGGGGAAGAGCAGTTCTTCAAGAGGAAAGAGATCGTCGGGAGGGGAGGAAGAGCCGTGTCGCGTGGGGAGGAAGAGCAGTCGGGACTCCGGAGGAAATGGGTTAGGGTTCCCGTGCGAGACTGCGAGGAAATGTTTAATAGCACCTTCAAGGATCGTGGAATCGAGTAAGAATCTCGATCCTACCGATTCCACATTCCGGATAGCGATCCTAAGTGGGCGCGGCCTGATTGCGATCTTGAACACGATTTGGATCGAAATGCATAATCTGGATCATAGGATCATGCGATCCTACGATCCGGATCGCGATCCTGACAACTTTGCGTCCACCTGCCGCTTCAGCTCCGCATGCTCAGTATGGTTCAACCGATAGTGTGGAAGTTTGGGCAAAGATGCCTCCGGGACTAAATCAATGGCGTGCTGGATTTCCCTCATAGAAGGAGCTCATCGGGGAGCTCCTCGAGCATAATGTCAATATATTCGTCCAGCAGGCGCCGAAGTCCGAATCCACACTCCCCAGATCGGTGGTGGTGTTAGATGCTAAGGTGGCGGCCACCACAAACATAACCCCCGATTCTAGGCTCTCACGAGAAAATCGCCGTTCCTCAGGTTGTGCAAAGGCCTCGCTGACCCGACACTGATGGATGACTCCACCTGCCCTTGGGGGGGCCCTGGCTTGGGTCGGAATGACGGTGATCTTTCGTCCCTTGTCAAAGAAGACACACGTGTTGGAACGACCATAACACGTGGCGTGGCGATCGTACAGCCAGGGACGACCCAAGAGAACGTGCGCAACGTCCATTGGAATGATGTCGCACCAAACCTTCCTCAATGGATGCTAGGCGGATCAGAACAAGGCACCTCTGTGTGCCTGGATGGCCGACTTGTCCACTCAGTGGACGCGATAATGATGCGAGTGGGGCTCGGCAAACACCTGCATCCTCTTTAAACCTCTCTTCGCTACGATGTTCACGTAACTAACACTATCTATAACGAGCTTGCAGGGACCGCCCGCACTCTAAAAGTAAGTGTAGAATATCGAGGTACGGCGCCAATCCTTTTCAGCACGGGTGTGTGAAGGAGGCAACAGATGACTACCAACCCTAACGATCTCTCTGCTCGCTCTACCAGCCGTCCTCGGCCTCACCCGTAATCTCTTCCACTACAGCATCGTCAACCTCAGGGCTCGCCTCACCCTCGTCCTCAATCAGCAGGTTCCTCATAGGACACTGAGCAGCAATGTGCCCTCTGCCGAGCATCGATAACACTGGCCGGGTCCGAGTCTAGGAGCGGTCGAGATAATAGCCTTGCCCTTTGCATCTGAGGGGATGTGGGTCGAGGTGTCAGAGAGGTGTGTGGCCTGCCTCGATCCTACAAGACGCGGTAGTTTCTCATCCTCGAGTGTGTGTTGGAACACCTGCTCAGCTGTCTCTATGCGGGGAGGAATAATCTCTCTTCGAATCTTAGCTCTAAGTCCAGCACTGAATCGGGAAGCGGTCGCAATAGGCTCCTCCAAAATGTCACTCCTCACTACCAACTCATCAAATCGTATCATGTACTCGGAAACGGAAAGTGATCCCTGCCGCAGCGCATAAAGTTGGTCGAGGAGCTGATCACGGTATGACGTAGGGAGGTACTTGTCCTCAATCGCTGCTTCATCTTGTCCCATCGGTAACGGGAAAGTGTGTCTCTCTCTAGCGACCTCTGCACACTAATCCAGAACATCTTTGTCTGGCTTAATAGCTTCATCTTGGCAAACCAAACTCGTCACTCGTCATTCATCTCATACCAGTCCAAAGAGTTTCATATCCAGGTATCAGT